>SCDY01000071.1:0-112340 GCA_004143825.1 Drosophila micromelanica | reverse complement strand
TCTTTGAGCTCTCTTGCTAGCCTGTTGGCATGAGCGGTTAGTCGATGATTGTAGTTTTCACTACACTGCTTAATTTGGTCTTCCACCCAGGCTATTTGCGTATCCCTATGCAGCACGGTGTTGCGCACGTAGAAGGGAGCTCCAGTTATTCTTCGAAGTGACCTCGCTTCTGTGCGAGGGTGCTGCCAGTCCCCAGATTGCGTTTGCAGGCTAAAGGCAGTTTACTGCGGGAGTTAAGAAGCCAGTTTAATTTTTTCATTCTGACATTTCGTTTATAAAGTATATAGTCGGAACTCGAATGTAGCTTGAGCTCTTAAATTTAAATTCTTAATATTTTCAATCGATTAAACAAAACCTTATTGTAGTTCATGGTTTTTACGACATACTTAGTTGGGTAACTGAAAGCTTAAATAATTATAGCCTATAGCTTCTGAATGATAAGCTTCGCGACAAAAACAAATAAACACAATGAATAATGAGTTCTAATTAAGAGACAAATATTAAAAAAGAAAACAAAAGTTGACAAAAATGTGGCAACGTCAACTCAGGTAGCTTTGTTTAAACAGATTTAAATAGATAACAAAGTCTTATGATCAACATACTATCTAAGAGAGTTCAGCAATATATTTAAAAGTAAAAACTCAGCGAAAGATTTTGCAATGTGAAAACAAAAGTGTAAACATGTGCCTTGATTTTAATAAATATTTCTTTATTTTTTTCATACTAAGAATTTTTCAGTGTTTTATGTTCCATTTTATGTGTTTTAAAAACTTTAAGCTTTATTTCAATTTAAATGACAAGCCCGAAAAACAAACGTTTTGTTTATATTTAATTAACTTTTTACATGCGAAAATTTATAAGACAATATTTGCCCTGCAGAGAAAAAAACTATGACAATATAAAATATGTAAAAAATACAGAAGGAACTCACGTGTAAAACGCCAGGTGGGCTGTTGAAATTTCCCACTAAAGGTAACACACAAAAATCGAGTAAAAGTATCTGATGAAGAAGTGAAATGGACTAAAAAATGGTTACTCATAATGCCCAAAAACGTGCGGCATCAATAAAAATCAACACGAAACTGATTTTGTGAGTCTACGAAAATGACAAAAACACACACAGAATGCAATAAAAAAGAATTAGAAATAGGCTTGAGTCTGGTATAAACAACGGCGCCATACCCTGTAAAACAACAGAAATAAAAACTGAAAAAGAACGGCTAAAATAATTTCGTCTATATTACAAAAAGCCAATATACTCATTTTCACTCTGTGAATAGAGTACAAATCAGACTACACTTTTGTCAACCCAAAACTAGTTGAGAACGATGTAAAACTCAATAATGATATACGTTATTGAAAACTTCGATCGACATTCCGCATAGTTTTCCCGTGGATCAGCTAACAATTTCCCTGTTTTCCACGCAGCACGTGCAGGGGCGGTTATGTGTGAGAGTTTTTCTTCGTCCTTTGGCTTTTCACCAATCAGCTCCACGCATTCTCCGCTTTCTGCCCATCTTTGTACATTCGTGTGTGTGTGTTCGCGTTTATGTGTGTGTGTTGTTGGGTTACGCACTTTTTGATTTTGGTCTGTGGGGGGTTGCGTTTTCATGCATTGGTTGGCTGCCAGGGTTGGGTTCTAACTCTGTGTAGGTGCTTTTCTGCTGCATACTGAGTAGCTGTTGTTTTATGTGGCTGTGACTTTGTGGCCATATCATTAATTGCTGCTACAGCGATAGAACAAATAAGTGGCTGACATAGAAAAATGGAAGATGATTAGTTTCCATGGTCATATTTTCTAAGTTATGCAGCACTTTATAACTCTCATAATTCAAATAACTAATTCACTTGAGCTCCAACTAACATTCTACAAAAATATAAATCCTAAATAACACTCAAATGGAATGGAAAAACAAACATATATAAATATGTTAAAAGTAAAAGAGCCAACGCACGTATAAAAGCCCACCTGACAGCCGTGCCGTTATGTATTAGAAATTGCCGCAGAAGGTATTACATGAAAAATCGAGCAAAAATGCAGGAATTATTGGCGAGATTGCAGCAAAAAAACAAATACGCATTATGCATAAATACGTGTGGCAGCAAAAGAAGTCAACAAAACTCAACACAAAATTGACTTTATGCAAGCCGCAAATGATAAAAGCACACAACAAATAAAAAAATATATATATATGCATATACGACTAACGCCTAAAATCAGACTACACTTTTGCCCGCTCAAATTCAGTTTGCAACGCTGTGCACCGTGTAATTATAATATAATTTTTTGTGCCAACACTTTTGAAAATGCCTCGTTGCAGTTTTCGCATTGCCTTTTTGTGCTCTTTATTTTCTTTGGCCCACTCGCATTCGTTCTCCCTGTCTATCTATTGCTGTGGTATATAACGCAGCTATGTCTATATTTTCTAGTGCCATTTTTTGTGCCATTCGCTTTGCGTTCTTTATTCGCATTTGCATTTTCCACTAATTTGACTTTTGTATTGTTGTGGTCGACATCCCGCCTAGCGCCCAGCTGCCAACTCTCTCATGGAGCGCAGCCCCGCGCTCCTCTCTCCCCGCTCCCCGATCCCCAACTTGCCCGTCATGTGCAGCGGCAGCTATGTGTTAGAGTTTTTTTCTCGTCCTTTTGCTTTCCACCAATCAGCTCAACGCATTCTCCGTTTCCTGCCCGACTGTGTGTGTGTGTGTGAGTGGGCTTGTGTTTATGTGTGTGGCTTGTTGGGCTACGCACTTTTTGACTTTGGTCTGTGGGGTTTTTGGCTGGGGCAATGCGTTTTCCATGCACTGGTTGGCTGTCGAATACCAACAGCAGGCATTGGGGTTCGTCTGTGTCCAGGTCAGTGTGTGTGTGTGTGTGTGTGTGTGTGTGCGTGTAGTTGCTTGGGGATACATTCCGAGTGTCATTTGATGTGGCTGTGGCCATATCATTAATTGCCGCCAGCTCGACATAAAAAGTGGCACACAAATTAGTGGACAACACGTTGCATGAAAGAAATGCAAAAAACAAAAAACAAAAAGATGAAGAGAGGTGAATGAGATAAGCGATAGAGTTGCTAAAAGTTTTCACAGAGTCGGATAACTAAAGAATAAATAAATAGGTAAATAAGAAACCAACTGAATAATGTTTAAATGAAATGTTAAAAAATTTTGAATTTTAAAATATTGTACATATTTCTTTTGTAAAGAGGAAGAATTCAACAAATTGCATTAATAAAAAATATTTGGTTTTAAGAAACTTCTATTTCATTTATTTTTATAGTTTACTTTAACGTAATCAATATTATTATAATATATTTATGTATTCTGAATTGCTCTTCACCTATTATATAAGAAGCCATTGAGATGTGATTGCTTCATAAATTCTCAAAAATTCTAGTTTGTATATTTTGAACAGTAATTGCATCAACAGTTGGAGTTTTAACGTTCAAAGCACTATTCGTTTAACTTTCCTCCTGTCCATTTCACTTACACATGCAACCAGTTTATCACTTTTCACATACACACACACACACGCACACACATGGAAACACATTCAATTTGCTGGACCTTCAATCACAATAAATCCATACAAATTTCCGTTGTATATCCAGAACCCAAAGAGGAACGACAGTAATAAAAACTTTCAAATGCAAACTAAGCAAATTTTAATTAATGAAAAATTGCAATTAAAACAAAAAAAAAATTGTTCGCTAGCCATCTCGCTTCCACCAAGCCGCCGCAGCTGTACACAATTTTTCATTACGCAGAGACGCAGAAACTAAAAAAAAATGGAGGAAAAAATGCAATCAAAATGCTGCCTAGTAAATGCATAAAAAACAACGCAAAAATATACACAAATGTACATACATATTTACATATACATATGCATGTGAATCTATGTGCATGCATGCGCAAACATAAGTGCATGCTTTCGGTGTGTGTGTGTGTGTGTGTGTGTGTGTGTGTGTGGCGGGTGGGGCAGCTAACAAAATAGGCGTCATCTAAGCAAGCAGTGCAGCTGCTGCGCCTGCCGCTGTCGATGCTGCCGTTAAGAATGCTGGCGTCTCTGCCAGCACTGCCCGATTAACATAAACACGCAAAAACATTAACACCGCCGCAGCCGCAGCCGCAGCCAACCAACAGCCAACGGCGCCAGCGACGACGCAGTTAGACAACAACAACAACAAGAACAACAACAACAACAACCGCTGTATACGTCATACATAGATAACGCGGCGTATGTGTAATGCGAGAGCGAGACAGCCTGCCAATGTAGTTGGCACTCGCTCTGCCACGCTCATTACACTCATTTCGTAAAGTTGTTGTTGCTGTTATTTTTTTTTCCATGTGCTGTGGCTGTAGTTGGGTGCGCATAGGCAATTTTCCACATTTTCACACACAGACGCTGCCAGCAAATGCGAAAAAAGTCGACACGCAGACGCTGGCTGCGCTGCTGCGCCAGTTGGCAGCCGCACCCCCAAACCCAATAACAAAAACGCGTTAATAAGAAAACGTGGCGCAAAAAACTACACTAACACACGTACACGCAGGCAGCATGCTCCCCCACCCCGCCCCACGGCCGACAACGCCTGCCAGCCAATCACAGAATTTGTTTACGAATCGCCCGGCAAAAGCAACACAAAGAAAATGTTGACGGTAGCGCAACGTTCGCACAAAAAAAAAAAAAAAAAAACGAAAAAAGAGCGTCGCTCATTTTGTGCAATTTTTCGCACAGCTCCAAATGGCCGTCGCGTGAACGCGCTCTCGCTCTTACACTCACTCGCTCTGGCTCTCTTGGCGCGACGACGCTGGCAGCGCCGCTTGGCACATTTTTTTTGTGTTGCCTTACATTTCCCACTGTTGCTCATTTGCGCTGCGTAAAAGGTAAAAGAAAAGCAGCCACGTGCGCTGCCCGCAGCGACGTCAACGTTCGCAGCAGCGTGCGCAACAGAAGAGAGCGTTGCGCTACGACACTCTCTTAATCGTGGCGCTCTTTGCTTGCAAGCCATCGTTTCGTTGAGTTTTCGCTTCGGGGTGCTGCGACTACAACGACAACCTCGCGGCGCGTTGATTCTGTTTGATTTGAATTTGTTCGAGGCCTTTGGTTGGTCGGAAAGCTGGAAAGGGTAACGTGTTCCTCCTCAGTTTTCCACAAATACATCTAATGTTTTTGGTTAACATGGCTAGTAGTAGTTCATGGTATAATACATAATTTAAAAAACAATGTCATAGGTTGTGAGCAGAATAATTATGTTTGTGGGATTTATTTATTAGTATCCCTAAGTTGGCGCTATTCGGCTTATAGAAATATGTAGATCCCGTCTTTCTATTTAGTTTTAATTATATAAGTAGATATTTATTTTTATTTTAAGTAACAAATATACTAAGTAATTGTAAAAAAAGTATAAAAGTTAATTAGGCTTCGTCTTTACTTCGTTGTTGCGAGCGTCGTTGAGTTCTTTCTTTTCGCGACCTTATACCTCGGACTCTCGATCAGAACTGCTTTTTCACCTCGTCCGCTCAGCTGAGCTGTGGTGGGTAGGCTCAGCAAGGTTGCCAGACCCGATCCCACATATATTATCATTAAATACATATGTATGTGTTTTCCTTAATTAAAACTTCAAAAACTTGATAAGTTTGTATGGTAAAAGAACCACAAATTTGCTTAAATAAAAAAAAGGAAACCTTTTTTTCCACATAAAGTAATTACAATTTGAATTGCTTTTCAATAAAATGATTTTTGGGATTCCTTATCTCAACTAACAAAACAAACTTGTATTGTTTAACCTCAACTTAACAATTTTTGCTACTACTATATACTAATTATTGTTTTTATTACGATTGTTTTTTTCACTTTTCCAAAAATGGAAAGATGGAGGATCTAATTACATCACTGACAACATTTATATTATATTATATTATTCAAACTCTATAAATTTATAAACTATTATTATTATTATGAATAAATAAATAAATAAATAAAATTCATTGAACTTGATTAAAACCTAAATGTTCGCTGTTTTATTTAATTGCCATAATAAATATATTTTTTTGATCCCCAAGCCTTTCACACTGTGTAGCATTTAAATAAAACGCTAATAATATTCAAGCCAAAAAGTGTTCCAGGCCATAGCCAATTAATCCACGCATTAGTCAAACATTTTAAGACCCATTTAGCCAATATAAAAAGGCATTTAAGGAGCTCCCAAGGAAACATCCAACAATACCCATAACTTCCAAATTAATAACCACTAATATATAGCGCAAGGAAATTCTATTAGCTAACAATCGATTATTGTACTTATGACCTGCGTGCCCGGGCGGCGCTTTCGAGGGCGATTCCGAGAGGAGGGGGGCGCAGGTAAACAAAACGTAAACATAACGCATTAAATGTTAATGTTGCCTAATTGTGTAATTTGGTGTCGCATTGATGTCATTTACATGGACAACAAAGGCCACAGGGAGGCGAGAATAGCAACAACACGCAAGAGTTTCCATAATGGAGCCGAGGAACCGAGCCTAATGAACCGCCGGCAAAGGAAGGTGAAAGTGAACGCTAATGAAGTAATTACAACAATTAATTTAATTATAAATTAAGCTATTGTCTGCGGCCGCACGACATTTCTGATAAGGGGAGGGAGGGGGGCGTGCTTGCTGGGTTTGTTTTGTCAACATGTTTACAAAGGACAACGAAGGACAACTCTGGCTAACCTTAAATTTGCCTAAAAAAATATGCCAGCAAAATAACGTGCGATAATTGAAAGTAGCCCAGCTTAAACCTCCAACTGTTTATCGACTTCATTAATATTGAATTGAGCGTTCAATGCACTTTTATCGGTAATGCAATAATTTACAAATTATCAACAGTCGCACATGCGTCGCAGTCGCTGCGCCAACTGCAATTTTAAAATCATTTTCAGTAATTTTCAATAAATGCCGCGACTCGGGCTGATATCGTGTGTCTGCCATCGATGGGTAAGTGGGTGGGTGGGTGGTTGGGTGGCAGGTAGCGTGGCATAATGCAGCCATAATTTTAATTTTAATTGGCTTATTTAATATTTCAATTAAATGCCGCCAAATAACCAGGGAGCAGCAACCAGAAAACCAAAACCAAAGCCGAACAGGTGTGAAAATATGTGGCATAAATATTTGCGTATGCCAGTGTGTTTGCGGGTGTGTGTGGGTGTGTGTACATAATACGGCTAATGAGTGCCACAGTCAGTGTGAATTTGTGTGCGAATTTCATATAATCATCTGTAAATTAAATATATTAAGTGGCTGTTTAACTCAATATCTAAGGGAGAATTTAATTGCACTAATTGCAGAAGATAATATAGAATTTCAATTTGATTTAATCAACTTGCAATTATTGTCAATTGCGATAATAATAAATTCGAATCGAGTTAAATTCAGTCTTTGTAACTTAGTCATTAGTTCGCATTTCACACTGATATATAAACAATTATTATACATTTTATCTTCTAATTAAGGACTGAATGTTTCTATGGCAGCTACGTGGAAGTCAAGTTTTATTATACATTCATAAATCTGAAAAAATATAGATACAAATTGAGTTTAATATGAATAATAAGCTTGCTGACTTGATCAAGAATTTACTATTGTCTAATTTAACAACAAAATAATAATGAAACAGAAAGTGTAAAAACAAAAATTAAATATATATATGAACGTTAATGATGAAAAATCGAAAATAATTTAATAATTTAAAGCAACTTCTTATGAGCTAAACATTTCACTTGACAAGCTCTCATGTCTTGTAGCTTTCCCTTTTAGCTCGGCAACTTAAAACTCAACTGCACACCCACACACCCACACACACGTACACACACACACACACATACACACAGGTGTGCGCCTAATTGAGTACAAGTATTGTAACTGGTGGCTCATTTGGCTGACCCAACACACACACACACACACACACAAGGCCAACAAAATTTTCAATAGAAAATCCAAAAATTCAATATTTGAGCACTCGCAACACATGGCAGGTAAGTTATGAACGTGGCTAGAAGCTTGGCTGCGATTTCTTCACGCCGCCGTCTTTTGGCAGTCAAAGTTTTTGGGCAACTGTGGAACAGGACTTCAGGATACAGGTCCAGGACCTGGGTCGTCGCCAGCGTCTGGGCGGCGGCTCTTTGCGGTTTTTGCTGCATTTTGGCATGCAATTATTTAATGAAGTTATAAAATTTGCCTCCTTGCTGATCAGGTATGCATATAGTATGTTTCTCTCTCTGTGTGTGTGTGTGTGTGTGTGTGTGAGCTCGCGTGCCCGCACTTGGATGTGGATGCCTGCGCTAAGTTCGCTCCGTACACTCCTAACCACGTATGTGTGTGTGTGTGTGTGTGTGTGTTGTGGAAAATTTCATTGCGCGCTGACTTTTGTTGTAATTTGATTTTTGGTTTGTTGGCTTTTGTTTGAGTTCGCGGCGAACTTGTGCAGCGGAATTCAATTAAGAAATGTCAAAATTTTATTGAACACAATGCAGATGCAGATGCAGGTGCTGATGCTGATGCTGGTGCTGGCTGCGATGCTTCAGGGCCTTAGGGGTGGGCAGGGGGCAGGGGCGTGGCCGAACACCAATTTACAACAAATATACAACATCCGTACATTAATTTAGACACGCCAATAACCTTTGCGCACTTTTGCAGCATCAATTTTCATTAAAACGCGCCAAAAATACAACAGCAAAAAATGAGTTTTGGCTTTTTTCGCGCGAAAAGTTAGAAACCGTAAGCGGAAATGAATCCCATGTGCATAAATACGTATAAATCCAAAAATAAATTGAATTAAAAAAGGCAAAACCAGAAAAAAACAGAAATTAAAAATATAAAAAAAATGAACAAAATGTTTACGCGAGCAAAGACAAAAAACCCCGAGTCGAGCCGGCAATTGGAGTGAGCATAATAAATTCAAGCATCAGACTTTGTTTGGCTTAGTCAATGGTGCAAAAAAACAAGCAAAACGCAGACTAGAAAAGCGCACATAGTAAAACAAAACCAAAAAAAAAAAAAAAATAAAAAAAATGGAATACTGAACCGAACCGAAATCGCGAATTTATTGTAAATGAGCGCGGCAAGGAGCTGGTGGCCAGCGCAAAGGATGCCAACTGCAAACTGCGAACTGCGAGCAGCTCAATGATTTTTAAATAACTTTGTCTAGCTTTAAAATTTATAGTAAGCGCCATTTTATCACGCGCACTTGCCACACAGCGCAACACCCAACGTATCCTTAGAGCGCAAAGAGCTAAGAACGTTCATATCATGCACACTGCATACTCTACAATTATTCGAAATGGCTAAAAGTAAAAGGACGGAAAAACCATCTACCTTGTTGAGTTGTTCTTCAATCATTCGTCAGAATTAATTTAATTAAGTATTATAAAATTCATTTTAAAACCCATTCTTTAGATGTCTATTTATGTTGATACTCATTGTTCAATAATTATTCATAATCACCTAAAGTTTCTAGTTAGAAAATTGATGCTTACTTTATAATAAACCAAAATGTATTCGATTTTTGCAGAACCCTCGTTTATATGGCTTACATGAACAACTCATTTATCTTATTTTGTCAAAAAATTGTCATCGCCAACGAGACAGAGGCGGAGAGAAAAGGTCGCACACAGTTCTCTGGCTAAGCAGTCGTCCGGCAGTTGGACGTCTGTCTGGGCTGGAGCTTCAGGGAGCTGGGAGTTGGGAGCTGGGAGCTGATGGGGTTTTGTCGCTGCGCTTTGTTGACAGCAATTGTCACAATTACAAGTTGATATGTCCTGGCCAGCTGCGGGTCTATGTCCGTCTCGCGTCTTGTCGCTCGCGTCGCTAAGTCAACTGATTTAAGTGATATTTATGCCAGACGCGGCGAGCGTTCAATGGACCAAGTGATAACCGTCGCCTGAGTGACAAGTGTGTGGCGTGGACGCTGCGCTGATTAATGGCAGTTGCCTGATGACCAAGGGATAAGGAACAGGAGCCGGCAGTGTGCACATCACATAAATTTTGTTATGTTAACACGACGTAAGACACAAGTTGTGCCAACGAACATTTCACAACTGTTTTTTTTACCACCTCTTTCCATGATTGTCGTTGCGCAAATTGTTTAATTTTTGAGAACATTGATTACAACATGATGGGGCTAGGTGTCAACTCCCACAGCGCCGCAATTTGTGACACAATTGCCCAGACGCAAGTATTTCGAGACTTTTAAGTAAAGTATACTTTACAGTATACTGCATTTCTTTCAAGCGTTTTTATTTTAACTATATGTTTAAAAAATAAATGTACAAGTTTAAAAGCAGTATATTTCTTTTTAATATTTAAATTATGAATTTATTTGAATATATTAATGAATTCAAGTTTCCTGCTATATATTTAAAATGTAGAAACTTAGTTTCCAAAGAGTAGCGATTTGAACAATTTTATTTTGTTTGAATGCGGTTTAACTCAAGAACAAGTTTATCATTTGAATACATTTTTTACACCCTTATAAAAAAGTTAATGTTTCAATTTGTATAACTTGTGGTTCACTGATGAACCGACCCTCGTGCCTGGAAATATTTTTTTTGGACTACTCATTTAGTTGACCGCAAAAGTTATGTTGTCTCATTAACTTTTAGCATGTTGGATGGCTGGCAAAAATGTTGGCTTGGTTATTTGAGCCTTTTTTGCGCACACTTCAACCGTGGCGCAGCTCGGTGACGACTTGGACATTGTTAAGGTAACGAGCACTGTAAAAATATGATTTTTATTAAAAAAGACAAATATTGTGGGACCTTGGGGTGGGCGGACCGCGTAGGGGGCGAGGCAGTCCAATTACAGCCAGCAGCGGAGTTTTGTTCCCAGAGCTTCACTCTTTTTGTTGCTTTCTATGGTTTTGTTTTTTGCAGTTAGCGCTAAGCTTTTGACCTGCCAAGTGAGAGGAAAAAATGTATAAAAATATACGAAAATTAATTTTAATGCAACGAGAGAGGATGAGCGACAGAACGTAAAAAGAGAAAGAAAGAGATAGAGAGCAATATAAAAGGATTGAAAAAAAATCTGAAATTACATATGATGTTTTAATTAGTGACATACTGGTCGTATGTGTAATATTTGCACAAAAAGATGTTGCAGCCAGCTGAAGGGTTCGTAACCACAAATAATTGGCTTGGTTATTATTTTTTATCTGTTTCAAAAGTCATAAATAAAAAAAAATTTAAATTGCATCAGAGAGTGCTTTTGTGTCTTAAATTAAATGTGACTTGAAAAACTTTTTTGAAATATATGCAATTTTAAGATTATTTATTATAATTATAATTACTAATCTGCTGATTAACAAATGTTAGCGGATCAGCGTAATTTAATAATGGTACATTAACAGCGATATTCTATTTGCAATGTTTCCTTAGTATTTTGTGCAAACTGAACCCATACTGCACTCTGTGAACTGTGTGTGGGTGGGAATGAGTTTCATTCCTTGCACTCCAGGTAGTCCTGGCACTCCTTGTTCGAGCTTGTGTGCTCTCCAGTATTCACATGAGCGCGTTTCATTAATGTGCGCGAAAGCGTTCACATTTTTTGCACCTTTCGTTGTGCGGTGTTTTAGTTTGTTTTTCTATTTTTTTTTTGTTTTTGCTGCCTTTTTGCTTTGCCATTTGCCACTTTTGTGATTTTTGCGCGGAAATTAAAATTTTTGCTAGCTGGCGACTGCAGCGCCTCCAAGCAGCACCCAAAGCCGCCCACTTAATGCAATCTAAGCGCAGCTGCTGCATCATTACAGTCGTGTGTGTGTGTGAGTGTGTGTGTGTGAGTGTGTGTGTTTGCCGTGCTTCCGCTCAGATTTAATTTCGCAAAGTAACAGGGAACGCGGCCCTGGTTGCCAACTATGCGCCGCCTGTTTGAACTTTTTTAGTTTAGAGCTCCTATATATTCTTTATTTTTCCATATATGTGTTGGCTTGCTTTTTTATGTTGGCTGTTTCGTTACTGACTATAATTTAATTCCGTTTGCATTTTTCATTTGCGGCACTTTTGGCGTTACGTCGTGCCCATGTGATTGGGTGTGCGTGTGTGTGTCAGTGTGTGTGTGGCCCAGGTGTTGTGAGTTATGTGCGCTGAGCTTTGGGTTCGAAATTAGAAAAAAATTCGAAAAAAAAATTTGTTTGGTTAAAATGTGTGCAAAATCTCATGAGAGCTCTGAGAGCTTAAAAATATATATGCAATTCCTTTATAATCAAGGGAATTTTGCTCCAGGTGAAAAAGCATTGGTGAGCACTTAAAGTTGCTAACAGCAAACTTAAAATTTGTTTAAATATTAATTTAACTAAGAATCGTACACATTTTTTGATTCTATTAAGTAATTATATAAAAGTTATGCTAAAGGGGTATATAGAAATGTTTAGTTAAATTACAGTTTTGCTTGGTTTTATAAATAAAATATTTCACATCCGTATTGAAATTCATTCAGGTTTTAGCTTGGTATTTGCTAGTCCCCTAGTCTGAATTAAAATATTCTTATTTTCTTACCATTGTAATTTGTACACATTGTTCAAGTGTTGTTGGATGTGATATTTTTGCAATGTTTACCTCTCAACCAACTCAATGTGTACAAATAGTTTTCGCACTGATTGATTTTCAATAGCAGCGTGAAATGCAAATTACGTATACGCAGTCGTGTACTTGCCACATCGGGCCCACTTCATTTGGCTTTTTGCTGAGCGTATAATAACAGCAATTAAAATGTATACTAAATGCGATTCAGTTGCTGTGGCAGCACATAGAAAAACATAAAAATATTTGAACAATTTATTAAAATGCCGAACAGACTTTTCTTTGAACTGTGCTGCAGTTCGATGTTTTCTAACTGCCCAATTCCAATCAAGCATGTGTTTATATTTTAAATGGAAAACTTGTGAAATAGAAGAGAGTGTCTTGCAAGGGGCAACAAAAAGCTGCGGCGAGGTGAGGCGAGCACCCAACATCTTGCCAGGAAGTAATACAACTTCGACTGCTGCCTTGTACACGTGATTAGAAAGTTTTCTCCATCGATGTTGTGTCGGTTATGAGTGTGTGTATGTGTGGGTGTGTGTGTAGGTTGCTGTATGTTTTTCTACTTTGTATGCACTTAATAACTTTCGCATACTTTTGCACATTTTATGGAAAATTTTCTTTTAATTTTCTTGCTAATATTCTGCACGACTTACGTCAGTGGCCCTGAACAGTGCGTATACTTTTATGTATAACTATGTGTGCGTGTGCATCTGTGTGTGCGTTTGTCTGGTCATGTTTGCACTCATTATTGTTGTGCCAAGTAAATCAATTTATAGCAAGTTTCAAGTTTTTTGTAAGGCTGCCAAAGTGCAGCTCGAGCAGTTCTATGCAAGCTGGCAAGTTTTTGACCAGCGGCAACATGAGGTGGCTCTGCTCAGGTATTTTTTATACTCGTTCACGAAGTAAAGAGAGTATACTTGGTTTGAGCAGTAAGTATGTAAGTTTAAGTAAAGCTTAAACCTTGATATATATATATACATATCCTCAAAAGATAAAGTGTAAACATTTTTATTGCCAAGTTTCAACAAAATCCATAGCTCCTTTATTCAAACTTCACAGAAAACTTATCTATTCTCGTGATTGATAGGAGTTTGGCATCTATATTGAATTAACATTGAACAATTTGGCCTATCGAATATATTTTTAAAATTTTCGCAAAAAATCATGAAAAAATCAAAATTAAATAGTGCTAGTTTATATTTTTAATCGATTGTATTTGTCACAAAAAGCATAAAAACAACATTTTCGTAGCCAAATTTTTTTTTATCAAAAATCATGCAAAAATTGATAAAAAATGTTGTAAAAATATAACTCTCAGATCTATAGCTTCTATATTTCAAACTCCCATAACTTTGGCAAAACGGAATCGATTTTCATGTTTGATAGCATTTTAAACATGATTTGTCCTTAAGTTTCATTTAATATGAAATATAATTATAAGCAGTATCGCAAACATAAATTTTTTTCGAAAAAATAATATTCACTTCATGTTTCGATTAGACTGTGATATAAGCGTTGCACAGTCGGTTACACCCGACTGCAACATTTTTATTTACCCAATTCTTGTTTAAAGAAAATTTAATAGTATAGTAGCATAATATCAGTAAAGTGCAAATGCTCAAGATTTTTAAAATACACCGAATTTTCATCGTGACGATTTATTTAAAATTTTAAATTTTTTTAAAATTAGAAAATTGCAAATTAATTGAGTCTTTGATAGATTTTAACTGTTACAAACAATTGTATTGTCAATTACAAGGATCAATAAATTATTAAACTAATTTTTCAATTTCAACAACAATTTTATTTATTGTTAACGGACCTAATGTTTGCTTTCTGTTGCGGCACGATTCGCCATTTAGGATAAACGTGTTATAATTAAATTTTCTATTAAAGCATTTCAATTTGTATCTGTAAATTGCCTTGAACAATGCAATAATCAAAAAATGTATTATTCTAGCTTATTTATTTTAGTTTTATTAAACCAATTTTACCAACTTAAAAACCCTATTTAAAATAAAAAGCAAAGGTTCAAAATGTTACTTGTTAAATGCAGTTGCAGCAATAGAAAAAAGTGCAGAATCCATAAGCCAACAAACAGTTATTAATTAAATTTTGTGGCATGACAAAATAATTCGATTGAAATGTCTGTTTATGTGCTGGCATGGTTTGGCTTGGTGGCTGCTTCTGGCCAAGTTTGTAAAAAAAAATTTGCAAGTCTCGCACTCAAAACTAATAACTACTAATTTGACTTTGGCAGCAGCCTTTTCAGCTTGTAGCCTTTTTTATTTGACCGTCTTTGGCTGTTACTCAGAGTTTGTCCGAGCCATGGTAACCGCAACCTTTCAGGCAAAAGTCCAAGTTGAAAGCATAGAGTGTTTATAGTTTATTGTTGATTGAACACTAATTAAGTTGCCAGTGCAAAAGGCAGTGGGAAAACTTTGGCCAGCTTTTGGCCATGATGAAGATGCGTCCATAGATGGACAGTCGCCGTTGATTGGTTGCTGTCCGTCCCCCTGTCCAGCTTGCTTCTAAGATGTTTGCCTTATAATGAAGCAAAATGCACTCGATACGACACATCCCATATTCCCATTTCGCCCCCTTTGGCTTGGGTTGTGTAAAAGTTTTTGAAAAACTTTAAGAACTTCTTGCTTGTGCATTTAATAGCAATAATAATTTGTAGTTTGTACATTGCACAATGTATTGCCAAAGGGTTTAGATTGCAGTCAACCCGAACCCCCAATTGGTAAAAACTTTATAATTTCCATATGCCAGCAGCTTTGGCCGTGTCGAAAGGCCAAAACTTCTATCATCTCGTATTAAATAAATGCCCTACACAAGTGCACACATCTCTACATATGTGATTTCTTCTTCTTCGATCAATTTTCCTATTTGCTTTTGCATACTTTGTGGCCAGCAGAATTTACAAGAAACTATGCACAAAACTCAAAAATTTGTTTACGGCTTTTTGCATGGCATTTTTGCAATTATTTTAAAAATACAATTTAATTGCTGGTTGACGCAAGTGCCAAAGCTGTGGTTGACCTGAAAATTGGGACACTGGATTGAACTATGCAATTTGCCAGCTAACACTCAGTAGGCTGGGTGACCGAACTCATTTGAAATGATATCCCATATGCATAGGATCAAATCTTTTTTTGATTTATGCCACTTGATTGCAGAATTTCTGAGTGAATGCTCTCAGCTAGAATTAAAGGTGATTTTCAGCAAATGCAATAATATTTGGCATAAGCACATCGGATATCAAAGCAGCTGATGCCTGTTTTTATAAAATACGCCTGCAAAAACAAAAAATACATATTTTATAATTTAATTTTTTTTTTTTTGTGTATTACTTTACTTAAAACTTTGGTAAGCTGATTGATTCGTTTAAAATGAACTTATTAATTTTTTGTCTCCTTTTATTTTTTGTTAAGTTACGTCTACGTCTACATAGATTATCCGTCTACATAGATTATCGATTTATTTATATCTGCAGTAACTAACTTGGGTAGGCAATTTAAAAACTGTTCAATACAGATTGGTTTTGAGCATTTAATATTTTAAGATTTAAGCTTTTGCAAATTACGAGCAATAATTCTAAAATTTGATATATTTCGTTTTAGAAGTCTCGCGGTATGCAAACAAATGTTGTAAATAATTCTCTGGTCATTCCGCAGATCGCTGGAGTTGCGGCTTATTGTGAATTATGTTTGGCAGCCCAGCCCAACCCCTTACAACTACCTATCGACCCGCCCACCCACGGGCCACTTCAAAATCGCACATAAAACGCATTTGTATAGCCGCACATATAAAAATGCCGCGTTTTCGACTTACACTTGTGCCAGGGCCAAAAAGCTGCCTAAAAGGCCCCAACTGCCGGCAGATAAAAAACGATAAAGTAGCAGGCACATGGACGTGGCTTTTGTAGCTCCTCTACCAGCCCAGCAGCTCAGCGGCCACCCAACTCACGAACTGGCCAACTCAAATGTGTTTATGCCTCTGGCACTTGAACAAAAAATTGTTCTAAAAATTGTTGGCTTGTTGCTTTTGTTTGCCATTTTGTGTGGCGCATTTTTTCGGCCACGTTTTACGATTTTTATTTTGTTTTTGTTCTGCAGATCTTTTTTCTGGTTTTTTGTTTTGGCCCAACGCCTTTTGGTAAATTAATGCGAAAATTTTTCGTGAAATGCGAAATTTCGCGTTATTTTTCAAAGCACACATACACACACACACACACACATGCACACACAATCGAGCGCATGTGTGTGTTGGTTTTTTGTCTGTCTGCAAGTTGGCGACTGGTCCACGTTGTTTGTTTGACGCTGCTTGTCCACGAAGCTGCTTGTCCACCTGTCTATGCCGCTTGATTGATGGTTATTATGCGCACTTGTACAGGGCTCCCCGCTGCCCGCCAACCCACTCCACACCCTCCCATTGGGTGTACACCCAGTGCCTTGGCCGTAATTTCGCGCAGACGATGGACGAGTCCATGGGCCCATCAACGCCAACACTCCTCGATCTCTTTTTATTTTACATATCAAATCATAGAAAAAATATAAAAAGTATTAGACGCTTGTCATTTCCCGGGGGTTGGTCGAATTTCGGTTTTTTAACTGTGCTGGTTCCGGGCTTGATTAAAATACCTGCCGGTTATTTGCATTAATTTTGTTGGGTTTTATACGTGTCTTCATTTTGACATTGAATGCGTGACCCAGGCAACTTCATTAGCCTTCTCAGCTGATTGGGTTGATCAGTTTTCGTGAAAATAAAGCTGTTCCAAAACTAATGGGGAAATATAATTGATTAATCCTTTAAACAGTTAAAATTATAATGTGATTATTCTTTTATTCAAACAATAGTTATAAAATTTTACTGTACTGCAAGATTTTTATTTGTTTTTATATTCTAAACCCATTAAAAACGGGTAAGACAGGGTAAAATGGTTTTGTGCAAATGCATGTAGCGGGAAGGAAGCATCTCCGATCCCATAAAGTATACATATTCTTGATCAGCATCACTAGCCGGGTTGATTTAGCCATGTCCGTATATCTGTCTATATGTCTGTCTGTCCGTCTGTCTGTCTAAACGCGACGATTTCAGAGACTACAAAAGCTAGGAAGCTGATCTTGGACGCATATACCATACGCAAATCAAGTTTATTTCAAAAGATCGATAACGCTTTCCGTTTTGTTATTATCGATATTTATCGGTTTTTAGCCGGTTTTTTAATCATAACTCCTACACAATAAAAGTTAGAGCCACCAAATTTTTTTTTAATATGTTTTAATATGTTTACGTAAAGCATACAAAGATTTTAAATATTTTCATGTTTTGGATACCTTCCCCGAAACGCCTCCAATATTAATATAGCCCAAAAACCATAAATCAAATACGACAGACTTGCAAATTGATTTGTAAATACATTTGTATGATCTTAATAAGTCCTAAAAATTTCATATCGATCACACATTTAGCTTACGAGCAAATCCAGAATCTTTTTTTAGCTGATTGGCTGAAGCACAAGCAATTTCTGTGTTCATGTGCCCACACATATAAGTGCAGAATTTTGCCTAGCGTTTTTTCTGAAATTTTTTTGCAAGTTGAATTTTATTACAGGCAAACTAAATAAAAGTGTGGCGTAGCTGGTAAGAGTTGTGGAAAGTAGTCGAAGGTTTGGAGGTCCCCGTGTGGAATCTTTATTTTGCCTTGATATTTGTTAATTAAATTTTTTTTAATTGTTAACCATTTCAATATTTATCAAGTGCCGAGAGAGTGTATTGATCTTATCTTATTTATATATTATCTTATGATTTTTTTTGATATATTATCTATCTTTATTCCGTTTGTGTTACTATTATTAAAACAAATATTTGTGATAATGTATTAATTTCAAATTTTAATTGAAATACTTATTAGCTTCACAATTACTGCATAAATTTGGCTGTGGCAAATTTAAAAACAATTCAATTTTGAGATTGTCTTGTCTGGCTTTAGGTTGGTTGCTTATCAGAGTCTTTCGCCGTTTTCCTGCTATTGATTCCATGTGGCGTCTATGTGTTTATCTATGCCTACGTGAAGTTCTTTCTGCGCATTCTGTCTGCGTACACTGTGTATGCGTGCATGTATGTGTGCGTGTATGTATTTCTTCCATCAGTTGGTGCCTAAAAAACGGGCAAAAGACAAATACACAAACAGTCAAAAGCAGGCAACTACCCAACCAGCCGCCCTCAATTCGCCGTTATCTGCCGACTTCTATGTAGACACTAAAAAATTTTCATTTCCAGGCCAGTCAGTTCACAAAAATAAAAGAAAACCAAAAAAACGAAGAACGAAAAAAATAAAATGAAAATTCAGCAAACATTTTCGCGTATTTCTAAAAACAATTTCTATGCCACCCTCCACATCCAAGCATAAAAAATGAATAAAAAAAGCTTGGGGCGTAAATGATGAAATGCGTGCAAACTACACAAATGCATGCAGCCCACTACACCCACTGTCACACACACACACACGCACTCACTTGGGGCAGCGCCCAAAAGTATGCTAAAAAAAGTGCTCTGCGCTACATGTGCATGTATATGGCAGGGGCGAGAGAAGTGGGTGGTGAGGAGGGAGGGTGCGAGGAGCAGTCGCATCCTGGCATTTCCTGGCTGCTCTTGGCTAGGCCCCGCCCTGCGTGGCCTGCGTATACAAAACTACAACTACTTGCAGCCGTGCAGCTGGGCCCGCTGGCTTTTTGGGATTGGTTTCGGTTTCGGTTCGTAGGGGGTTGCAAACGGGGCTCGCAGTCGCCGTTGCTGTCGCAGTCGCCGTCGCAGTTAGCTGCTGCCTGCCTACAGCAGGGCAAACCACCCCCACCCTCCACCCACTACGTCGTTGTCGTTGTTTATCGCTCGGCGAAGCCTACTTTTTGGCGTCTCCTATGTGCGTTTTTTAGCTGCTGCTGCTGCTGCTGCTGCTGCGCTGCCAACCGCACGCTTAGTTTGCAATTAAAACGAAATATGCTCGCCATTTGTTCCCCGTGTTGTTGTTGTTTCTCAGTCAGCGTTGAAAAATGTTTTGGTTTTTCTAATTTTCCTCTTTTTTTTGTAGCTTTTTTTCCGCTTTTGGTTTTTCTGGCCCTGCAGTTAACTGTCTTTGTAGTTGTTGTTTATTTATGTACTAGAGTCGCTTTGGCAAATGTTGTTGCCACGCAGCAGCTGAAACGAGAAATCGGCAGCAAAATTTGAGTCCAGTTTTCCTTTTAATGAAAGCGCTCGGTTGCGTTGATGGCGTCTGTGGTTACAGCACTGCAAGGCAAATGACAGTTCCACATGCGGTTTCATCTGCCGCTTTTCCCTTTGTTCTGGCAAAGGGGGGCTCTGCAGCAACTGCTTAAAGTCGTTGGATGCTACCTTAAGCTAGATGCATTTGCGACGAAAAGCTCTAATATTAGATATTTTTAAAATAATACAATATTTATTTTGATTTTATTTAAATTGTAGACATTTCGTTGTTGAGTATTTAAAATTCATGCATTTGATGCAGCATTTACAGCCTGAAATCTATTTATTGTTGCTTTGCTGTATTTTGGATAAACTCATGTCAAATTAATTTGTCTTAGTTCTTAAGATCGTTGACTATCTTGTTAACAATTCAGGTCAGAAATATTTGTAAGTTATTAAGATAGTTATGAGCTTTATATATATCATAAGTAAGGTGCTTAGTAGTTAGTTCTTAAGATCGTTGACTATCTTGTTAACAATTCAGGTCAGAAATATTTGTAAGATAGTTATGAGCTTTATATATATCATAAGTAAGGTGCAAATCAACAAAATCGTGAAATTGTATATATTTTAAGAGCATGCATACAAAAATAAATGTATTTTTTTAATCCTTTTATTTCCTATTAATAATAAACCACTTAATGTTTGCAATTGCCATGTGGTTGGGATCATCTTATAATTAGCTCCGTTCAATTTAATTTCTATTGCTTAAGCTGACATTACTTCTTCGGCAGTTGAACTCTGATGTAATTGGCTTCCCTGTTGTTGCATTGTCAGCTGAGGCTTATCGCTGCACTTCCATTGACTGCAACTTGCAACATGCATTTCCGCATCAAGTATGCTCTTTGTGTATGAGTGTGTGTGTGTGTGGAATGCATTTGGTCGCTGCAATTGCATTCGTGTTCCATTCACAGTTTCAATCCCTGCGCTCTGTGGCCCTTTCCCTTGGGCGCCGTTTGTAGCTGACTTTGCATGCAGTTTGCTGGCGTTGCATTGTGTGTGTTTGTGCAGCGCTTGCAACATGTGGCACGCACCATAGGCCGGCTTTGCCATATGACCATATGCTATGTCCTGCCGGATCCGGGCTCATTCATGCTTTTTCACCGCATTCTTTTATTTGTTTTTGACTGTGCGTTGCCTTTTGCTATATAAAATGTAGCATATATATAATTTTATATATATAAATGCATATATGTATTTGGGTATTTATTTAACACATTTTTATATGCCTGCCATTTGTTGTTTTTCGTCGGTGTGTGTGCGTGTGGTGAAGTGTTGTTTTTTCTTTGTTGCTGTTGCATGTTTTTGTTTTGCTTTCTTTTCATCTTTGTTTGAACGCCGCACAGGGTTCAAGGTCGTTGCACAAACGATACCAACAAAAAAATCGAGTCGAGGGTTTGTCTATGTGTGTGTGTGTTTGTTGGAAATATATATGGATCAATGTCTGATTTATTGCAGCTTGTGCCATTGCACTTGATTGTGTCCCAAATGCAAAAAAAAGGGCCAGCAAAAAACAATGTCGAATATAGAGCGTGTAGACGCCAAAAACAATACTAAAAGCAAAATAAAACAAAAAAATATAAGTATACAAAAAAAAAACCGAGATATGAACAGTGCAAAAAATGCATAAAATGCATTCCACGCAGTTGAAGTATTTGGCTCATGACCCTGATCGCGGACAAGCGGCCAGACAACTCAATTGAAAGCGCTTTTCATTTTTAGCGGATAAAATGTGTATCAAATTCACGCATAAACAATGTTTTAAAGCAGCAGAAGGTCAAATATAAAACCGCTGCGTATACGGTGCGTATGTGTAATCTAATGAAATATATGTTTAAGCGGGTCAAACTTTTTTTTTTCAATATATAACTTAAAAATATGTATTGTATAAGGTTTGAGGCAACATTTCATTTAATTTCATAAATGTTACTATTATTTTCATTATTTAGAATAAAAATGTTCCTTAAAAAATCTAATGATATATGACGCGCGCTAATGTTGTTGTTGATGTAAAAAGCCAGGTTCACGAACCGAACCTAAAGGAACCCAAAAATATATGTTCGAATCGTCAATCGAACCACTGACATACTTTTTTCAGATTTGGAACGTTAACTTGATCGTTAACGGGAGTATAATGTATGTAATGTATACAATATGTTTGGTGTCTCTAGTTTTAGTAGATTAGATTGATGGCGCAGTCAGGATGAAGGTCAAGGTCGAACAAATCGCGCAAATAGAATACTCTGTGCAATATACAGTTTTTAGCATTCCAAGATTTGAGTATTAATTTTTGAACAAATATTTTATGAATACTTGCAATTTGTGTTTGCAATTTTCGTTAAAGTTATTGATCAAATGTATTCATAATTCAGTAAAGTTTGCCTTTCATTTGCGATTTCTGTTTGCTTGACCAGCGACAAAAACCACAACGTATGCGCGGTCCATGGTACCGTTTGTTTCTGCACACTCTTATGCCGGCGCTGAGGCGGTGGCTTCTCATTTGGCGTAGGAGTTGACCAACTGAAACTCCCCTATTCGCCATCAGAACCACAAACCTCGCCGCCAGCTTCCGTGCCTGCGATTGTTCAATTGTTTTGCTAACTTGGCGTTGTTGGTTGTTTATGTTGTAGTTGTTGTTATTGTTACTGCTGCTTTGGTGTTGGTGTTGGTGTTGTTGCTATTGCTGCCCTCGAACGCTTTCCATTTGACTCTGTTTTTTGGCGCAGACACGCGGTTTTTTATTTTCAGAGGATGGCAGCAGCAAAGGCGCAGCAATTGTAGAATTTTTTGTACTTTACATATTTGTGTTAAATTTGCGTTGGTTTTATTTTTGTGCTGTGTCTCTGATATCAAGCGGCAATCGCTTTTTTCGCAGCCATTTTTTGTTTTTTTACTATTTTTACTGTCTACATTCGAGGAAAGAGGCGTGGCTGTCGGGGGGTGCTACAAACATTTGAAATGGTCATCGACGCGCATTTTAAATGATCTATGTCTGTGTATACATATGTGTGAGTGTGTGTGTGTGCGTGTTTTTAATGGGCGATAGCTGGCAAGGGGAAGGTAGAAAAGTTAAATCGTATGACAGCAATTTTTTGTATTATTATCTGTAGCATTTGTAGTGAAAAAAACTGCGACAGAGGCGTCCCGATAATTAATTGTTGCTCATACGCCTAGTCGGCCGATTCAAACACACGCATCCCCGCCACTCCCCAAATCCACTCGCTGCCCATAATCAGGCTTCGTGTTTGAGCGACTCGTGTGCAGCGCTCGTTTTTCGCTGTTGTTTTGTTGTCGTGCGCCGACGTCGTCGTCGTCATCGTCGTCGTCGTCGTCGTCGTCGTTGCTGAAAGGTTGCGCTCCGATTGGCTTAGAAAATTGCGTTGCGACTGCGAGTAGGCTTGGCCACGGCTCCGACTACGGCTCCGACTACGGCTCTGACTACGGAACGGACTACGGCAGTGAATAAATCGCTGCTTGTGTGCCCGGCTAAAACGCAAATAATCGTGAAAAAGTAAACGCATAATGACAACAACAAAAAAATGCTCTTTCCAATTTGGCGTCTGTTTTTTCTTTTGATGCTGTTGCTGTGTTTGTGTACTTTTAGGTGTATTTGTTGTTGCCACCATTCGGGGTTTCTCTTTAACGTAGATTTGACGCTGGCGCATTTTAAGAGCAGCATCTAAGAGAAAGTTGAACCAACGTTGCGTATGCTTGATTTCAAGCTGAAAATTAACAATGTGGTTGTTGTGGGTTTTGGCTGTTGAGATGACGGACCCTTGAAATCGAATAGCTTTTTGCAATTGCTGCGGTTTTAATTAACAGAATACCGACAGGTTGGTTAAATTAGGAAAGATTATAGGTAGGACTTAAAGAAATATGTATTGGAAATATTTAAGGTGTGTAATAACTTGCCTAAATTGAAAACGTTGCTAAAAAAGTTAGAAAATCAATAAAGAATTGGTTTCTTATGTAGTAGATTTGTTTATCATTTAATGTGCTTAATTACAACTTATTTATAAATGTTAAAATATAAGAAAAGAAAAAAAATGATTTATTTTCAAATTTGATTAGTTTGAAATCATTAGAACACAATTTAATTTTAAACAGATACTAGCTTAGAGAAATCAAAAAAAAAAAAAGAAAAATTCCTTTCAGCATAAATTTGTATAAAATCAACTTTTGTATACTCAACATTTTCTGCATTTATTCCCTCACTCCTGCTGTTGTTCAGCTCTAAGCACTCGGTTGTCATCACTTATCAATTGCGCTGCCAACCTTGAAACCCAAGAAAACGCACTCAGATTTCGTTTTTCTTGCTCAAAATGCTTTCTCAATTATTTTCGCTCGCTCGCTCTTTAATTCTTTCTCCTAGAAAAGCCACTCAAAGAACTTTCCCCTGCGAATGCAATGCAGCTCGTTGGGGGTTGGGGCGAAAACCAACCCCCAACAAAGACGACGACGACGGCAAGGGACGAATTTTCGTTATATTCTCCTACGCTGCTGGCGCTGACTTCGGCGTCGCTGCCTTCTCCTGCTGCGACGCAGTTTAGTTTGCGGCGACCTCAAGCAGCGTTCGTCATTGTCAGTTGTTGTTGTTGCTGTTGTTGTTGTTGCTGTAGTTGTTGCAGCTACTTATTTTTTTGTGCGCTATTTTATTTTTGCGCGCTTTTCCACGAAATTTTGTGATTGGTCGCGGTAGCTGCGCTGGCGTAGCGACACGAGGACCACCAGGACGACAACGACGTGGATGCTGAGGACGACGACGAGCCTGACACATGTATCCTGGCTGGCTGCTAGTGTGTGTGTGTGTGTGTGTGGCTTTTTATATTCGCGAGTCGCGCTTTCGCTGTCTCTGTTTGGCAACGGTCGCTGGCGCTGGCGCATTTCTTATTATGATTAAAGATATGTGGCAGGAGCTGCAGTTGAAGCAGCGGCCACAGCCACAGCAACAGCAACAGCAACAGCATCCTTCTGCCGCCGCGGCTTTGGTTGGCCAGTTGACTCTGCAATTTATTTGCACCATGTTCACAATTTTTTTTCTATCTTCCTTTTGGTTCAGTTTGTTTTACTTTTTGGCTGCTGCCAACTGCCTGCTACTTTTTTGCGCTGTTTTTAATGAGCAACAGACATTTTTTGTTCCGTTCCCGTAGTGTCCTTCCAAGCAACTCAAGATTAATTGGATTTTTAGTTTGGCTGCCTGCCTTTGCCATGTGTGTGTTATTTGTTTGTGTTTGTATTAGAAATTAGTTTTTAGCTGGCGCTTTTAATTGAAAATGTGAATTTTAAATATTTGCACGCGACAGAAATTTTAAAGCCAGCTGCAAACTTGACCCAAAGTTGACACATTGAAGTCACATCAAGGTGTATCCTGTGCCACTTCAAGCGTGTCTAGCAATTTGTCTGCGCGTCCTTGAAAATCAGCATGCAGCCAGACGGCAACTCGGAGAGACGGACATACGGACAGACGTACATCGTCCCGACCTTATATTTTTATTTTGCTTCAAACGTTCGTTGTGACACTTTGGCAATTGACTGAGCACTGACCGGGTAGCTGGCTACCAAAGGGGGTGGCTTGTCTTCGTCTGGGTTGCTTTTCTTTTTTGTTTTTGTTGTTTTTCTGTTTGTTCTTGCTGCTGCATCGACACATGTCCTCGAGGTGGGCGGCGGTTGCTGCTAATCCTTTTGCTCTAGTTCTCAGTTCTGTCTGCCAACCTCGACCGGAAGCGTTTTCTTTGCGCTCAAAGTTATGCTACAGTTTCTAGCAACTCCAAATTGTCCTTTTGTCTGGCAACGCTCCCCACACCTTTCCATCTCTGCACTTTTACGTTTTTCTGTGTGTTTTTTTTGTTTTGTTACTTTGAGTGTTTGCGACGCTCTTGATGTTGAAACAAAGAGTTTGCTTTGTATTTGTCAAGCATTGTTTGCTTAAAGTATTCGAGTGAAGTTGACGCCGAGTTCATAGGCAGCCTGAAGAATGACCCTATTTTGAAGAGTTTCTGTGCAGGGAAACATTTTAATATTTGCCAATAATTTAGTAAATATTTTATTTATTGTTAATTCAATAGTCTCTATAGAAGCCTATTTACAACCATTGGATATTTGTAAGATAGCGTTAAAGCTAATAATTTTATGTTAAAATGAAATTATAATTATGACAAAATAATGTTTTATTTAGTACTTTTTTTTTGTTAAGATTGCCTTTTAAATCAATTTGATTTTTTTTTTATTTAAGCAACATTTCGATCCGCGCACTTTTACAATATAATCAAATTAGTTTTTGCGGCTAAATTTAATAAAATGTAAAAAATAAAATTAAGAGTAAAACATGTGTATTTTTTGTTTGATATATATATTTTTTTGACCAGCTGCCAGACAAACATTTTCCATTTAATTTGGTTTAAAAAACTGAGCAGCGCTTTTAAGCCAAATATGATAAAAAACAATTTGATTACCAGCTGCAGATGACCTCAGACAATGGCAGCTGGACGGCTGGACAGGAGTAAGTTGTAGATGGCGGCACACCGTTGACAGCAACTACGCCATGATACCGGAAACGGAAGTGCCACTGTCACCATATTGACATGGCGACAAATGCTCGCCGTTCAAGTTGAGATTGTAGCAAATGGCTTTCAATTTACCTGTCGCCTGCCGACTGGAAAATGCAATTAAACTATTTCCGTGTCGCTGTCGCGCAGCCCATAAAAATAAATAAACGAACGTATAAATATCAACATAAATAAATAACTTTGCTTTATGAATGCAAAACATAACACTACTCACTGGCGACTTCCAGGCGCCGCCAGTCCAATTTTTTTCATCAGTTTTATTTGTGGCGTCACCTGCAGCCGGGTTATTAGCAAATTGGACGCCAGAAACTATGAGTCGGCCCAGTCGATGCTCTCACTTATTAACGGATAGGCGAAAAAATGTCCTTAAAGTACTCTCAATATATTTCAGGTGAACTCTGTGTGTAAAAATAATGTTGAAGATTGTAAAGATATTAATCAGTCTAGCGACTTCTATATCATATATTTCGGTGATGATAAGATCGGCAGATGCAAAATGTTTACTCAATTCTACTCTTTATATTGATCAATAATATAATTACTGTATACTGTTTGTAATATCTTCTCTTATCCTGGAGTTAAAAAAATACTTTCTGAAAGAAAAACCATCGCAACTTTAATTTTCACGCTTAAATATTATAAAATAATAACAATAACATATACATATAACATAACATATTATAGTTTGATTTATTATAAAACACCCAAAAATAGTGTTGAAGATTGCAAAGAAATGAATCAGTTTAGCGACCTCTTATGTACCATATATTCAGGCATCGGAAGATGCACATTATTTACTCAATTCTACTTTATAAACTGATCAATTATATTATTACTTCATACTGTTGGTCAGTTCTTCTTTTATCCTGGAGTAAATAGTACTACTTTTTGAAAGAAAAACCATCATAACTTTTATTCCCACTCTTAAACAATATAAAAGAATAAAAAATGTTGTATAAAATAGCTTAATTTATTATTAAACACTCAAAAATAGTGTTGTAGATTGCAAAGACATTAATCAGTTTAGCGACTTCTTAAGTATCATAAATATCGACAGATGCACATATTTTACTCAATTCTACTCTTTATATTAATCAATAATTTAATTACTTTATACTTCTTTTATCCTGAAGTAAATATTATTACTTTCTGAAAGAAACTTAAGATTAACTTAAATTTTCACGCTTAAAAAATATATATTTAATAATAATAGTTTTTTTTTGTATAACAAAGTGATTCATTTGAAAATAAACTTTAAATCGTGTACATTAGTTATATTGAT
The DNA here is from genome assembly GCA_004143825.1 of Drosophila micromelanica. Lineage (NCBI taxonomy): Eukaryota > Metazoa > Arthropoda > Insecta > Diptera > Drosophilidae > Drosophila > Drosophila micromelanica. Next base: position 84,676 of record SCDY01000071.1, on the reverse strand, counting down.
GGTTCAATAAATTGTTGAATCAGTTGACTGTCATAATTATAGATTCCATCGAAAATTTTGTAGCTCTACAATAAATTGCAACTGACAATACTGAAAGACATTTGCCTTAAAAAGCAAACTAATTTGATTCCTAAACTGTCAATTATGGCAAGGTTTGAGAATAGTCGATCGAATGCGAGCCACGACAGGCAGCACTTGAAAATAAACTAAAAATGACAACCTCAGCCGGCAACGAGCTGAATTTGAGAGCCAACTTGGTGGTCTTTGCCGGTCGAAGGCAATTTCAATGCAATTTCAATGCTGGCTGGACCCGTTGGCGGCCTGGGCAACATTTACACTTCCTAGTGCATTGTTAACATTTACGCCATTAACCTGCGTTGGCTCTTGCGAGATATGCGGCAGCAGAGGCCACACCACACACACACACACACACACACACACACACACGTGCCCACACACACATTCGCTCTCTCGCTCTTCGCAAATTTTGTGCAATTAAAATTTTCGTTCAGCTTTTCTTTGGGTTAACAGTGGGATGGGGTTATGGGTCTTTGTAATAATTTCAGCTTGAAGTAGGAATAGGAATGGAGGGGTGGGGCAGGGAGCAGACTCTTCGACTCGGACGCGGACGCGGCTAAGTCACTTGCGCTGTCCTATGCAAATGCAATTGCCGTTGCGGCCGCCGCCGCCTGCCTCGTCTATAAATTAAATTATGCCTGCAAATTATGCATGCATAGCAGCGTCAATGGCCAAGAGATGCAGCAAAGACTGCAGCTGAGGCGGAGGCTGAGGCTGAGGCCCAAGCTGGCAACGGAAGGTGGACGTGGACCAACCGCCGACAACAAAAGCGGCTAACACTGATGATGGCTAGTTGTGTGTGCGAGTGTGTGTGTGTGTGTGCGAGTGTGTGTGTGTGTGGCAATCGTAGTGCACTAATTCACATTTGATGTTCGTCGAATGCGTTTGGTCAATGAGGTTAAGTTACATGCAGCAGCAGGAGTTGCAGCCGTTGCATCTGCTGCGGCTGCTGCATCTATTGATGATGTTGATGCCCCACAGTTGTTGCTGCCTCCAAGAATGTCTCTGGCCATAGACGTCTGCCCGTTTTTCACCTTGGCATGCTAAGTGATGTTGTTCGCAAATGTCTTCGCTCGCCCAACCCCCTCCACTTATTGGTGGCATGCAACTGAAATGTTTTGTTTCTGTCTGGCATTTACTTTGGTAATTATGATTAAATGTCTTTCACTTATTACGTTAGCTGCAATTTATACTTGATTTATTATTTTGTTTGGCATTAAATACGTTTGAAGAAATTCGCATTTTAATTGAAAATAACTTGATTATAGCCAACACATTTAAAGTAAATTATTAACACGTTTCACGGATTAATTTGTCTATTATATTTATAGGTTTGCCATTTTGAATATGTGAGTCTCTTAATTTGGTTTTAAGATAGTTGTATCTTCATTATTGTTAAAATAGTTGATTGGTACATTGAAATATATTTCATTCTTGGGAGCTCACGAAAACAAATAAATTATATGAACTCGAAGGAAAATGATAAGAAATAGTTTATTATGACTTACAGTAAAATACATTTTAAATATATGATAATAGGATATTAATGTGAATCTTCGGATAATAATAAACAATTTAATTTCAGTACTGATCAATTTTATTATAGTTCGAAAAACTAAGATACTTTTTACAAATTATGAGTCTGAAGTTATTTAATTTATGAACAATTCAAAATTGCGTGCCTAAAAAAATGTTTGTTATTTTTTACTTATCTTACTAAATATTTAAAAAAAACTACCTTTTCCATATATTTAAAGCTAGTTATTGCAAGTCTTAATTTAAGTACTTTAACTCATTTACTAGTCCAAACTTTTGACACGTTTCACAAACATCTTCCGTGCCGCCTTGCCCCCCTCGTTTTGTTCACGCTCCAATTGCTTGGCAGTGACTCAAAAATTCCGCCACCCAGCAATTAGTAAACCTACACGACCTAACCCACTAAGCACTCAAGCAGCAGCCGCAGCAGCAGCAACAACAACAGGCTAGTCAAATTGACAGCATGCCATATAGAGAGACCAGAGCAGAGAGTTGGAGTCCCACTCCAGTTGTGTTGGACTTCAAACCGGTTGCTTCGTTTGATGCTCGCACAAATTTCACCAACTTCAACGCCCTGCTTATCAGTCGGAGTCCAGCGAGCCACACCCCCTCTCGTGCCCCTCGATGCTTGTCATCCTGCTGAACTTTCCAAGTTTGCTTTGCTTTCTTGCTTCCTTCCTTAAGCAGCGGCATCTTTGCGCTCACGCTTCGCTTAACTCAATTGATAGGGTCTGCCGTTCTCTCTCTCTCTCTCGCTCTCTCTCTGTCAGTCGCTCTCTCTCTCTCTCTTCTGCTGCTTGGGGTAATCGTTGTTTTTTCGTGCGCTGCTGCTCAACTTTTTCGTTCAGTTTTATTTTTCCCCGTCGCTTCTCCTACGCTGTCTTTGTGTACGTGTGTGTGTGTGTGTCACTTCAGTGACGTCACAATGTTGTTCCAGTTCTCGGCACACCACATCTTAGTGCTGTTGTTGTTGTTGTTGCTGTTGCTGTTGCTGTTGGGGTTTTTCTTTTTCGTGCTGCCTGCCATTCTTGCACGTTTTATCAGTTTGCCTTCGAGTGGCGCTGAGGCATGTACGCAGCTCTTACGAGTGTGTGTTTTGTATGCACATTCCGTAGGGAGAGGTTGCTTTTGTTTGGGCAGGTTACGTAAAAAGGGCTACCAGCTGTTGGGCAGGTCAATATGGGTATCGATGTGGCTCAAACTGTTATTATCTTGGATTATTATTTTGCAAAGACTATTCACAGTTGTTGTATAAACAAGTAGACAACAATTTGTAAGAAACCAAATAATTTATACTGCTTATTTATTTCGTTTACTTCCATTTTGCTAGACTCAAAAATTAATAAATAAAATTATTAAACTAAAAAAGGCGTAGCTAAATTTTATTAAATATTTAATATCATTAGGAATTGAATGAAAATGTAGTCAAATTATTTTCTCAATTGGATTTTAATATTTATTTTGTGATTAATTCTTTACTGTTTACCATTCATACCTTTTGCCAGATACGGATAACAGTGGCTGTCAGCAAACGTGTACTGGGCTTGTAATTAACTTAAGTGATAATAAATAACTTTTTATATTTTATTAATTAACTTCCGTTGCGTGTTGGGTCGTCACATCGCAACGCATTAAAATCGCATGTAAAATTAAGCCCAGCGATTTCAGAGACGCCCTTTGGCCAACGGTTTTCATATTTTTTGGCAAGTGCTTCATTAAAATGTCATTCGAGACAGGAAATTAAAACATTTAACGCCAAATTGCATATTGAGCATAATATACACAATATCTGATGACAGAAAAGTGCGTGTGGGTAAATGATATAAAATATAATTTACACATTACATTGGGTCTGTCTGTCTGTTGGGATCAACGGGATAAGGGTTCCTTGACTTCACCTGGTTACCATTAGTTGGACGACTATTTATTGGATTGGGGTTGGGGCATCACATTTGGTTTGCAGATCGCGGCCGGCAATCATTCAAAATGTACTCTAATTTTATATTACATAAACAAGACTGGGGGTCGGACGGACGGACGGACGGAGAGCCGGGCTTTGTATCCGCGCTTCGGTATAATTTGTGCGCTTTAATTTGTAATTCTATTACCCAAGCAGACTCCAGTCTAGGCGGTGGGGCAGCTGTGGCAACTGTGGCTGTGGCAACTGGTTCTCAGTGCTCTCTTGCCGCGTTCAATTATGTTAATTTGTTGCTTTGTCGAAACAGTTAGAGTCGAAGACAGCAGCCGGTCCGGACGACCGACATCGAGATTCAGACGTCCATCGATATCGTATAATAATATGAAAATTTAGCATTTCCGTTGCCCGCCTTGTGAAATATTTCATTAACATTTGTCCGCCGCTTTCGGTAATTTGTGTGCATAAGTCTGCAGCTAATTGACCATTTTGCATCACTTAAGATCGCTTGAAATCGAGATGAAGGTGTCGAAATTACAGCCGTTCCAGAATATGACTGATCAAATTATTTTAACAATATTGTAAATTATTCAGTTTTACACTAGTATTATTCAAACGAGTGTCAACAAACTTTCAGAGCTTGAACAGTCTGGAAATACATAAAAAATTATTAAATTCTAAAATTTTACATGAATTATTATCCTAAATCTAGATTGGATAGCCTTATTAGTAAAAATATATTAAAAAATGTAAATCTATTTTAAATTATTAACAATATTCTCAGGAAAAGTGAAAGAACAAAACTAATAATAAAAGTAATAATAATAATAATAATCATAAATAAACTGATGTGGAAAATCACTGACCCAATGGAGGAGTTTTTGAGCCCGTCCGGTAAGCTACGTCCCTGCTCATAGCTGAGGGTGGTCAGTGATTTGCCGGATGTATCTTGAAGGTAAGGATTTTATTAGTTAGTTCTGAGGAGTATATGTTCAAAGGTACAATATACTATATATCTAGATTGGAGAATTGTGTGGTCGTGTGGGGAAGGTGGCAAGAAGGTTTAAAGGGTACATAAAAAGTTCAGTCGACCTAAAAGGAACAAGGAATCAATATCGAAACTTATGTAAAACAGCAACACCAACAATGGGATTAAAAAGATATAATGCTTAAATTTAAGATAAATGGAATTTTGTTTCTATAGATAAGGTTACTGTACTGATTAAAAGTTCAGTTGCATAAATTTGTTGTTCAATTAAATTTAACATGTCAAAAACGTTTGGTCTGAAATTTACTGTTGCTTTAAACATTTATTTATTTAGTTGTCATTATTATATGTATATTGGATTTGTGCAATGTTCGTCATGCTGTCCATCTGTCCATCTGTCCGTCCGGCTGAACGCAACTTATTTTGGCGCTATTGAAGATAGAGACTTGAATCTTTGGATATATACTTGTAGTTATTTTCTTCAGACAAAGTGTTAAGAAGTTAAGTGCCACGCCCACTGGGAGGCTGACAACACGATAACATGTCGATATATCTCAAATCACAAATCGATAAAAAGTGAATATTTCCCACAATTTTAAAGATAGAGCCACCAAAGTGCCCCCGCCCCGCCAGGCCGCGAATGCCTATATCTCACACAGTTTTTATTATAACTCGAACCCATTGAAAATGGGTAAAACAGGGTAAAATGGTTTTGTGCAAATGTATGTAAAAGGCAGAAGGAAGCATCTCCGACCCCATAAAGTATATATATTCTTGATCAGTATCACTAGCCGAGTCGATTTAGCCATGTCCGTCTGTCTGTCTGTCCGTCTGTCTGTCTGTCTGTCTGGCTGTATGAACGCGTCGATTTCAGAGACTACAGAAGCGAGAAAGCTGATCTTGGACTCATTCGGTTCGTATATACCATACGCAGATCAAGATACAAGATCAAGATCGATAACTCTTTCCGTTTCTTATTATCGATAACTATCGATTTTTTGAGAAATTTGTTTTAATATGTTGGCGTAAAGCATACGAAGAACTGAAATGTTTCAGGTTTTGGATACCTTCCCCCAATCGCCCCCAAGATCGATCAAACCATAAAAACCGCAAATCAAATACTACACTGTTGCAAATTGGATTGTATATTACTTTTGATGCACTGAATAAGTCCTGAACATTTCATAACGATCATACATTTAGTTTAGAAAAAAAGAACGATTTCGTTATCATAGTGGGGGCAAGCGCAGTAACCTAGTAAAGTGCGTGCGGCATGCATCAGTGTGTGTGTATGTGTGTTTTTATTAATTTGTGAATTTGTGTATGTATGTATTAATGCACACGGGTTGAAATGTTTATGAAGACAGGGTTCAGGGTATCTCCAAGTCGGGGAGCCCAGACTAGAGCCTTCTCACTTGTTTAAACTAGAGTTACAAAATTTAGAGGGTAGATAACTGGTCATTGCCATGAAAAATTTCGGAGACGAGCGCCCTATTCCCACCCACAACCCCACCCTACACCCACTCTTACCCACCCCCACACAGACTACAAAATATCGAAATTTTTCAAAATAATAATAATAATTAAGAATGTCGGTAACGCCCGACTTCATAGTTCTTAGTTGTTTTTTTTTTGTTCAGTTAAAAATTGCATGCAGTTTTAAAAAAATTAAATTCCCAAAATCATAAGCAAATTGTGTAAGAAGTTTCTCAGCTACAAACCTTTTCCTTTTTTCCTTTCTGTTATTTGCATTTGCAATTGTTCGAGTGCTCCGACTATCTTTGGCCATAAAGAAGTTCACGTTTCAGGCTAAGCTGGCGGTCTTTTTGAGACTGCGTGTTTTGAGCGTGTTAACATTAAGAAATGTGCTAATTATAGAAATTAAAAGCGTTGGGTGTACTTAGCCAAGTTGCTGTAAGCCGAAATAATTGCGGTCTTGGCAAGATCAGTAGCTTGACTTGCCATTAATGAAACCAACAATTTCATATGGAAAAATTATGCGAATTTCTTTATTATGCGACTCTTTTGCAGTCTCCGACATTCACTATGAAGTTGCCATTTCGTGCGCTAGTTTTGTTGCGTGTGGCAAGTTTGTTTGCTAGTTCCTGACCCCTCTTTTCAACTTTTACGGCTTCAGTTAATAGTTGAAACTGCTAAAATCTTGCTGTTGTTGTTGTTGTTGTTGTTGTTGTTGTTGTTGCCCGCTCGCATTCAATTAGTTTGCAGCTTGACGTCATGCGCTAATTTTCCAATAAATTAAATTCACAAGAAAATCTAAACAAAAGCGTTCTGCGCTAAAATGCAAATTTTTGGGTCTGACAGCATGCAAGGACTCAGCTCCTCACGGCTCCAGCTCCAGCGCCAGCGCCAGCTCGGCCAGGCTTTGTGTCTAAATTAATTTTGTAGTTCGCGTCGTCCTGGCCAGGACCCTTGCCAGCCACTGCATCTGCTCGTAATACGCGCACCCACATGACGCAGGAAAGCAGGAGGCAGGAGCCAGGGGAAAGGAGGAAGGCAGCAGGCACCAGGCACATAATTGCATTTATTATTGAGCAAAATGAGTAAGTTATTGTGGCTGTGACAAAAGGCAACCGCATATATGCCGACGTCAGTGGCGGCGTCGACGTCGACGTCGACGTCATCGCCTTCATCATCGCCAAAGTCTCCGTCAGACGCACTTTGTCAGGCTTGTGGCCTGGCAGCTGCTGCTGCTCATATTTATAATCAATATAATAGCTGTAACTTTGACGTCTGACTTTGTGTTGTCAGTGTCATTGAAAGATTTCATTTAGCCAGGCAATCAGAGCACCTTCTCTCACCTGTTTACTCCAGAGTCCACGAATATGTTGCTTTGTATGCACAACGTGAGTTGATTGGCATTTTACAATCGAACAAATTTTGGATTTCTTCTTATGAAAATGAAAAATGTACAAAAAAAAATTATTATAAATATTTGAGAGAATTGTTCAAAAATAATATTATGATATAAATATATAAGAAGGAAAAATATGATATATGTAAATATATAAGAATCAGTTCGATGTCTTGATTAAAAATGAAAAAATTGTGTTCGCAACTACTTTTTTTTTTGAAAATTCTGTTGTAAGCTTATTAACAAGGATTTTGGAATTTCAGTTAGCAGACGAATGGTCAGTATGCAGATGGGGGGAGACCAGAGATTGCCATCTCCCCAAAATCGTTGTATGGCTGACAACTTTACCATTTGGATTGTCGGTCGCAACTCCCCGGCTCAGAGCTACTCAGCTCCATTGTTCTAAGTAGAAAATTTCTATGATGATATTCTAATTGAAATACGTAAAATGAAATTATGAATATGCAAAATAAGCAAATGGATGACAATGCTTAGCAACTTGGACCGGAATGAAACCAAACCGAACCACTGCATAGCGGTAAATGTTATGCGGCTGGCAAAGTCCGGCCCAGCCCAGGACCTCCTTTTACCTCACCCTCAACCTCACGCTTGTACTGGCTATAATGAAAACTAAAAATCAAAAATGTTGGCCAAAAGTGCGTGGGCCAGCTAGGGGGTGAGGGAGCTGTCAGGGTGGGGCCAAAAAAACATCAAAACTTTTGCATAATTCGTTTATGCTTAAAGTGTTCAAGTTGTTGTTTTCGCTTGTTGTAAATTATGTCTAGCAAAAATTTTAATTAAAATTATTATAATTAAAGTTGCTGAGGAGAACAACAAAAGCAGCTCAAGCGCCGCGGGGCGTATGCACAATATTTGGGGATTTTACATAAGAGCTGCCATTTTAACACACATATAATATATTTATATTCTATATATGTATATGTATATATATAATATATAGTGGCCATTGGCTTGGTCTTTGCGAGGCTGCAACAAATTTACAACAACTGCATTGAGCGTTGCATATTTGCAGGCGCCTCAGAAATTGTCTGCAAAATAACCAATTTGTGCGTTGGTATGTGTATATTTGTGTGTGTGTGTGTGTGTGTGAATATCAGTTCTAATTAGAAACTCAAAAATGCACACACACAGACACACACACACGTGCACATACTTAAACACTGCTAAGGATATGCAGCAGACAACAACTGCCATGAGCAGGACAACGACACAGAATCGACTGCTCCTGCCTTCCCCCCTGCCCCCCGTTCCGTCCTCTGCCCCACACTTCCTCCTTGCGCATCGCTTGCAGTTTTGCTTATTTAATGCATATTTCGTAGAACTTTGATGTGCTGCAAATTTACTTGATGTCGTCGCTATGCAATGCGTGTGTGCGTGTGTGTGTGTCCAGTTTGTGTGTGTTGGCTTTTATGTATTTACGTTGCATATGAAATGATATTTATAGTAAACAGATTATTTTATATGCAGGTATACATGCAACAGCACTGCATGCAACATGCCTCGCAATGCAACATTCCCATCCACATGCCCAAATGTCTGCATATGTGTGTGCAGCAGCATATGTGTGCATTCCTATGTGTGTGTGTGTGTGTGTGCCGACGACAAAGACAAAGACAGACTCGCCTGTTTGTGTTCTTCTACTGCTTCGACTGTGTGTTGTCTCTTTAGGCATATAAAATGATTAGAACTAATGGTCAATATGCAGATGAGCGTTGAGTGTAGCCTGGTGTTTATTTGCACAGTGGTACAAGATCAGCATACAGACAACTGAATATTACGTGTTGAAAAACATTCCATATGACATTTCAGTGTCTCTCTTTGTGAGTAGTTTAGAGAGATTTTCAATATATAAATGTATTAGTGACTGCTAAGAGGTTCTCTAAACTAAATAAATATAAAAAATTTCTTGACAGTCAAAAAGTTAAAGCGAGTATTGTAGTTGAATACTGTTAAACACATAAGACTTACAAAGTGTAAAAAATATAATTTCTTAAAAAAATGTAAGCCATAATTTGTTGAGGAAATTTTACTTAACTATTATGATTTTAAGATATCTAAAATTTTAAACTTAGAATTTTAGAATTTTAGTCCTATTTGATTTTGGAATCAATGATTTTTAATATTAAATTGCTAGCATATCAAAAGATCTTTTAATTAATGCGTAGTTGTTTATCCGTGTTTCAACTCATATTTACATTGAACATCTTGCACCACTGTGCTGCTGGACACTCAGCCTGGCCCTCTGGCCACACTGTATCACTTTTGGCTGCATCTGTATACTTATTATATACATTATGTATTGAGCGAGTGCTATGTGCATATATTGGGGGGCACTAAACAAATCAACTTTTACTCAACATTATTATCAACATTTATGCATTTAGAAGTCACACAAACTAATGCAAAATTCACACACACACACGCACACTGACAAACTAAGCACTAAGCCAAACTGTCGGGTTGGGCTGCCCAAAAACAAGCTTGGAGCCCCTCCGGCGCCCCCTAAGAAATTTATCGAAATGTTGAAACAGATTTTATGCAGCAAAGTCGTCGCCAGCCGCTGACGTCAAGCCGACGACGACGACAACGACGAGGACGAGGACGAGGACGAGGGCGAGGGCGAGGACGAGTGCAACTTGGGGCAGGTTGTGGGGCTAGCTGCTGTCTCCAGCTCTGAGTGCGGTGGCCGTTGGGCTGGGCTGTGCTGGGCTGGGGGTGTGGCACTGCTCGACAGGCTGGCAAGCGGACACTGTGGGCAACTCGCTGCTGCTGGTGCTTCTTCTTCTTCGAGGTTCCTAATTTAAATGCAAATGAGATTCATTTGACGACGACACCAACATACTTTGTCCATGTCCATGTCTTGCGCTTGCAAAGCCTGTCTCCATGTATCTATGACTGTATGCGTGCGAGTGTGGAATTTGAAAGTGGTTGTGTGTGTGTGTGTGTGTGCAATTAGACATCGGTCTGTCGTCTGTGCATGTATTTAGTTGCATGTACATAACTAAATTTTCGCATATAATACATAAGTGGGCTTCGGGCCTGCCCCCTTGTCCCACTGTGCGTTCGCTTTTCCATATATAAATGAACTATTGCAGTGTGAATGAATTAGTCGAAGACAGTGGCGTGGCTGTATTTGCACTTAAAAAAAGGGGTTAATTTGAAAATTTTATATTTTGAACTTAAGTAAACTAATAAAAAGTAAGATTAGATAAGTAAAGTTTTTAATTATATAAATTTCATTAAAAATCATTCTAATAGATTGTCGAAATATAACTAAATATCATTTATACGTATATACAAATTATGAATTAAGAAAAATATGTAAATACATATTTATAAATTTAAATAAATAAATTCTAAATTATTATTTGCATAACCTATTTATTTGATGTAACTTTTATTATATAATTTACTTAATCTAGAAGGTCATCTTAGCTTCTCAGCTTGTTTTTGAACCCCCTGCTCATGGACTTTTCTTTTGACTACGCCACTGCCTTAATTAAGCACTTGTCTGCATATATTAAAAGCAGCCACTGTCGCTGCCGCTGCCGCTGCCTCTGCTGCAGTCGCAGTCGACGTCGCTCTGCCAGTGCAATTCGGTGCTGCTTCTTCATTTTCCTTATTTTGCCCAAATACAAAAGCCTATTCCGCACCGATAACTGCAAACACAACAAGAACAACAACAACAACAATAGCAGGGAGAGTGCGTTCGGGTCGGACAGGCGGCAGGAAGCGTCAGGACATGCAGCCAGCTACTTGCACTCATGTAGATGACTTGCTGCTGCTGTCCCTCTATATATACGGAATAACAACAACAGCAACAACGCACAATTATAAATCTGTCCACACACACACACACACACACACACACACATAGACAGTCTTGCCCCTTTTGGACATCGACGTCGACGACGACGCTACGGCTGCTTAAGTTTTTGGCATTAACAAAGCCCCACACCCGCCCCAGCGCAGAGCTAGAACGGAAACCAACGAACACACACTGTCACACACACACACACACACACACACACACACACACACACACACACTTGTGTAGCTGCCTGACAACACCAATACCATGGCAGCGTCCTTGCCAACGCTGCCAAACCGCCTTGGAAAATTAGCATCAAACGCATAAAATGACCAAGTCTAAGTCTGCCGCAGTGCGGAGAGTGGGTGGAGGGGTTGGTTGGGCTGGTGTGGAGGGCGGTCTGTGTGCTTTAGGTGGTTATGCGAGGCGGGAGGGGGCTTTGGGTAGCTGCCTTGCATTCTCATTTGGAATTACGAAAATTCAAAATTTACAAACGAAAATGTTATGAGAACGTAACTTGGGCCAGGCTTTGGCTCGTCGTGTGACGCACAATAGTTGGTTAGTGTTGCAGCCCCTCCAGAGAGTGGAGGGGTTGGGGTGGGGTGGGCGGCTTCTGTTGGCTATGCCGTACAAGTTAATTCAGTTAAAGGACCCAAAAACTCTGCTCTGCATTTTCGGTGGGGTTTTATATGCATGTATTAGTATGCGTAGTTAAGTTCCCCCAATACACCTCGTTCGCTCTCTCACTGTGTGTGTGTGTGTGTGCGAGGGGTGTGTGCGAGGGGTGTGGGTTGAAGGAACTTTAAGTAAATGAACAGAAATGACAGGCAGACATTTGCATTATTATTAGTACAAGTTGCAGTCGTGTTGCTGAAAGGGGTTGGGGCTGCTTCTGCTTCTGCTGCTGCTTCTGCTGCTGCTTCTGGTTCTGGTTGTGTTTGGGGTTTTCGTTTCGGTTCAGTCCGGTTGGGAGGCCCGCCTCAAAATGCATTTCCATTGCATACATTTCGGAGGTTTTCATTACGTCGCACAACTTTGCCGTCTCTTTCTTGCTCGCCCTCTCTCTTTCTCTCTGTGCATGTAAGTTTTCGGTTACGTGTCCGTGTCGAGCGCATTCAAAAGTCATTTTAAGTTATTGAATGGAATAAAATGTAATTTAAGTAAATTAGAATTTTCAGCCACATACGCCACATACGCTAGCTATATAGGCTTCTATATATTTATATATATAGTGTGTTATATGCTAAATATGCATATAAGAGTTGCAGTTGTTTTAGTTTTTGGGGCTGTTCTCACACTGAATTTTTCGCAGGTTTTGCAAATCGATTATTGATTTTTAGTGCTAACAAATTTTGAAGGTTGCTGCTAAACGCTGTGGGTGAAGCTTAAGCAAAGAACAGCGTCTGTTTAGGCCAGACTACAACTCATACACACACACACACATACACATTCACACACCATTTTTCTCTATTTACGCACACTTTTCCCCAATAAACGATTGCAAATTGAAAGGGCCTTTATTTTGCAGCTGGTTATAGTTAAGTTTGTTCGATGCACAGATAAATTCAAGTTTGTTCCTCCTTTGAAGGGGTATTTTTGACTGTAATTTAAACGCATTTTCATTTGATTTAATGCACATTTATTGAGGGTACTTTTTCAATGCACTCGTACGTGCTCCTTGTTGGTAATTCAGGAGAGACTGTTTCCTTTCCATTTTAGTATAATTGTGATTGTAACGGTTTTTGGTTCACTTGTGTCTATTTGGCACAACTCTTCCCAAGCCATGCTGTAGTTTTTTACACTCGTTCACGAAGGGAAACTTTGGATTTATACTTTCAGTTATCCTCTTCAGACAAGGTGTTAAGATTTTTAAGCCACGTCCACTGGCAGGCTCGCAATTCGATAACATGTCGATACACCTCCAATCGCAAATCGGTAAATATCCTGCAATATCCTGACCACGCTCAGTTGAACGACCCCTTGTGCCACCGTAATTGAACAATCCGATAAATTGAATTACTCCAATCGATAATAAATTTTGGTATGTAGATGACTTCTTCACAGATTGCGACCTTGATATTCCGGTGTCTCTCCTCCCCCTCCACCCCACAAATCGCAAAAATTTAAAGCTCCCACAGATCAAAGCTAAAGTCACCCTTCCCCCGCATCGCACAAATTACGAAATACCGAAATATTTCAAAATAACAATAATAGTTAAAAAAGTGAACGAATATAACGCAGTCGGTAATATGCAACGCTCTTACTTATTATGTTATTATAATTTATATATTAATGCAATATATTTAGGCAGTGTATAAGTGAATTTTGCAATTTTACTAATATTTCGATGCACTGTCAATTAAAACATGTTTCTTATTAAATAAACTAAATAATATATAAAAATTAAAATTTTTTAAAAAATATATAGAATGTTTTTAGCTCACCCAAGTATCCATTTTTTGTGGTTGTCGGATTTGAGTTGTTTTGTTTATAAAAACTTGACTTTCAAGATATCCCAAAGAATCGATATACTAAATATGCTTCTTTGTATGTCATTGAACAATATCTTAACAACTTCAGACCACTATTAAGATAATTCGTTGAAAGTTAATCTAAATTTGAAAATCGATTTAGCGAAATCTGTTGTTTCTTTGTGTTGAATCGCGCACCTGCCACATAACGTTTAAATCGATTATGTCTTCACAAACTGTACCTGTTTCTGAACCACTTCACAAACTAGCATTAATCCCATTGTCAGCCCCCAAAAGCGAAGCCAACGCAGCAGCAGAAGTGAAAGCCTACAGATACACACACACACACACACACACAACATACAGATGGACATTGGTCAGGGTAGCCACCCACCATTAGAATTGAGCTCAAACTCTGGACTGGGATCGAAGCCGAAACTTGGCTTGCAATTGACCAGCGCACCAAGTCCAATTGTACCAGCTCCCCTCCACAGACACTGAAGCACGTGAAGAGTCTGCAGCAAAAGCAACAAAAAGAGAAGTTAAATGCAAAAAAACGTGTATAAAATAAACGCAAAGCATTCGATTGTCGTCTGGCCACCTCCTCCGACGGAAATGCTCGTACCAGGACTTTGGCAGTTTCCAGCCAAAAAATTTTTGCATTGCCATTTTTAGCGCTTGCCACACACACCCACCCACACACACAGGCACACTCTGTTTTTTATTTCGCGCAAATTCGTCTTGCTTGTGTTTTTATTTTTTGAAAAGCGAGCGAGGTGGGAAGAGTCCCGTTCGGAAGGGGCGGGGCTGGTGGGCGCTTGACCAAATGGTCGCCACCCGACAGCCCCTGAGACAACTTGAACAATGCCGTCCTGTGCCCAGAGCTCGGTCCGCACTGATTATGAGTACGAGCGCGTTGGAAAATGTGCAGCGGCAAATGCGAGCTGGTCGCTACAGTGAGGGTAAACCAACATGAAATAAAGTGAAATAAAATAAAAAAAATAAGGTGGGAGTTGTGCGTTTCACGTGCGCCCAAAAGTTTGTTTTGTGTTTTGTTAATTTTTTCTTGGCCGCGAATTTGTTTTCATTTACGTTTTTGCATTGCAGGCAACAGACTCGGACAACGGCTCAAGCCCAAACCGCGGGCCCGGTCGCATGTTTTTTCGTGGCCGAAACAACGCGTGGGTTTCGGTTCAGTGGAGATTCGCAAAGGGAGAAAAAAGCAACAGCAACAACAGCAACAACAGCAACAACAACAACAACAACAACGGCGCCAAAGACGACGCAGGACGCGTTTGGCATTCGCGCCACCTTAAGCCGCACACCCGAGCATTAAACCCAGGCACACACACACACACACACACACACACACATACGCGAGCACACACCCCTTTTTATGCTGCTCAGCTGTTGATTTTTATTATTTTGGCCATTATCGCATGTGGTTCGCTGCTTTGGTCAGCGACGGGCTCGTCGAGTCCTGCTGATTAAACATTAATTAAGGAAAACAATGCTGTCCATCGCTGCTGCTGCTGCTGCTGCTGCTGCTGCCATTTGGTGTATGCGGAAAAAAGTTTTCGCCTCTGTTTCGGTTTTCGTGCTATTTTTGTTGTGTCTTTTCTTGCCATTTTCCCCCCTCGTATGATCAAAAATAAGAACAAAATCGCGAAATTTGTATAAAAATGCCAAATTACGAATTCGCGATTTCGGCTCTTATTGTATGTATGCATACACGTACACAATCAAAATACTCACATATGCATACACAAACACACACACACACACTGATGTGTGTGTGTGCTGTTGGGTGCTCAATTTTTTGTTTTGTTTTGAAGAAGGGGTGGGGGTGAGGAGTGAGTGTCGCGCGCTTAAATCGCCATAAAAAGTAGTAGAAAAATCATCGACAGACGTAATAAATTAAAAATGTCCATCGGTTGGGGGCACAGGTTGGATTGTTAAGCAGCGGCCAAAACCAAAGGCATTGCCAAAAAAGAGCAAATTTGAGAGCACAGACAGAGAAGCCACATTTGGAGCAGCTGCTGTGCCACCCAGATGAGTCACATCGAAATATCGATTCTCTATAGTTTTAGTAAATTATTTATTTAGAGGAATTCGATTTTAACAAAAATTGTGCAATTCAAATTCCACTTTATTTTTTATTGAAATTACCTTACAAATTTCTCCTTAAGTTTGCCGCGCTGTTTTTCGTACATTCACTTAGCTGATCAAAACAATCTATTATTGCATCTAAAAAACTAACTAAAAATATTAAGTATTGTAAACCAAATTATTTTGCTTTGAATGCTTCAAATAATTTCTTTTGAAGGCTGTTTATATATGTAAATATATTCTACAAATCTGTCAAAACTCATCTGAGACATGATACATTTTTCTATATCAGGCTTTTATTTACTTTTATTCACTATGTTCAATAATTTTTGTTGCCTTGGCAACAATTAATTGACTTTTTGACTTTGCCGATAAATGAAAACAGCTGCACTTAAGGTAATTATAGATTTTATTTAGCAGCTTGTTGTTGGCTGCCTGACACATTTTCTGGAGCTGTGCAACCCTCTTTTGCAACTTGGTGCACTGCATATTAATATTCAAATCACGTATTTGTCTTACTTGACACACACACACACCAATACATTGATGAAAATATAGTTGGATAGTCGCTTCAAAGCATTTGACGCGCATGATTATGCATTTTGTGTAGTGAATTAAATTTGCTGTTGCATCTAACCCAGTTGACTAGCTGAAAATCCTTGAAAACCTTCTGTTGTATCGCGTTAATTAAGGAGAAAATTATGTCAATTAATGTCGAAGATTAAGTGTGCATGAAATAAGGTTTTATAAGGTTTTATATACTGTTATACTTGTATTTAATTAATATTTTTTTTTTCAAATATGTTGAACAAGATGACAAAGTTCTAATACCTTATATATTATAATCGTTTGTTTTTTTTTTTATATAAAGATAGATACATTTTCATAGAAAAGATATTAAGGATGAGTTTACAATTTCTTTGAAATTTATCGAGTATTTAAATTTCTATTTTACTGCAATGATACCTGCAGCAACCGCACTTAACGTGAAACTCCTTCAAAGCCACTTGGCGCGCATCCTTGTGGATGCCACTATTCACCTGCACTTTCGCTGGGTGACCCCAACCAAAATTGCTGTTAATTTGCACAAAATGAAATTCGTGCAATTAACTAGAAGCTGTGCGCAGTGGCCGCGCCATAATCATAGTGATGATGGTGATAATGATGATAAAGCTGCACTGGAGATGGTTGCTGCTGTTGCTGCTGCTGCTGCTGCTGCACACCTTTCTGACCTCCGTTGCATGTAACAAAATTTCAGGCGCTGGGGCGGCGTGTCCTTTGGCATTTGCTTATGTAGCCCGACAGGCAGCTGCTCTTGTGGCTGGCATCTTGCGGGGTCTTCATTTGCATCCGCGGCAGCGCATCCTTCATTATGGGCTGCCGGTTGCAGCGGGAGCTGGCAAAATAGGTTAGAGGGTAATTTTAGTGCCAAGTTATGCGCCCCAAAGTATGCAATTAGATTGTGTCAAAGCCCACGGGCAGCTTCCAGCCTGTGCCCACTTGAGCTGTTCTAATTTGTTTGCCGTGAAATTAGTGCGCGTCCTAAATGTAATTTTCTAATTAGCGAAATTGGTAGCCAGCTAGTGAATTTATTACAAGGTGAGTTGCAAGATGAATTGTCTAAGAGAAATACTTTAGATACTTGAAACTTATCATTTCAAAATTGTCATTATTAATAGTATTTAGAAAACTCCACTCCAGATGTTGCTCGTTTACTTTTGTCCAAATCTTAATCATATTTTTAAAAAATTTGTAAATTTGAAAAATTCGACTCAATAATTTTTTTAATGCACTTAATGCTTTAATGCTAAAAATATAATACTAATTAGAGCTGTGACCAA
Organism: Drosophila micromelanica; assembly: GCA_004143825.1. Lineage (NCBI taxonomy): Eukaryota > Metazoa > Arthropoda > Insecta > Diptera > Drosophilidae > Drosophila > Drosophila micromelanica. The sequence goes on along the minus strand of SCDY01000071.1, from coordinate 67,034 downwards.
TTTAATTTAAACAGCCTAAGAATTGTTGATATAAAATTTGGTGGATATTATTAAAAATATTGGTTAGCAAGGAGGGGGCCAAAAAATATGCAAAACTGCAGTAAAGCGTTCATTATGTTATATGGCTTGATATGTCAACATCAAAAACCCCAAAACGGCCAAAACCAGCGCCCAAAAACCGGATATTAGCAATTCAAATTTGGCCATTAAAAAGCCAGCTGATGATGAAGTTGATGATGGCTGCGAGGACTACAAAAGTCAAATATTGCCCAATTTTGAGATTAATTGTCTACGCACCTTACCGACACCACACGCCTGCACCACCCCCTGGGCCACATCTTAAAGGGTTCTCGCCCACGGTCCACAATTAATGCAAAACTCAATAAACTTTTGTCGAATGAAATTTTATGCTAATCAGAAGTAGATTTTTTGGTACCACTGCGTATCCAGTGATAATGCCAGCCGCCGGACTCTTTCGGTTGCCTACTTGAGACAGGCCCCCACCCTCTCAATCCTCCCAACCAACCGCCCAGTGTGGCTACCCCGAGTATGTGGCCATCAATTGATTTGCATTTGTAAATGCGGCGCCAGCATTTGTCGTAATTTGGCCTGAAATGTTGTCGCATTTTCGGCATAATTATGCATTTTAATTATGTGTCGGCCAGACGACGACAACCAACGGCGACAGCCTTCCCAAAAGGGTTAATTTTCTTGTTATCTTCAGGGGCAGTCCGAGGGCGCAGGGGTTGAGCAGGGGTCCCAGTATTAGATGGATTGTTGTCTTGTTGGGCTCGCTCTAAGCGTATGCTAATTTGTCTTTGTACGCTGTTTAAAATTGGAAAATCTTGTGAAAGGGCTTCTAAGACGTGTATTCAGGATGTGCTCAAACGAAATATTTCACTTTTCTTAAAGGTTTCACTTTATCAAGAAAGATAAAAAGGTTTATCAGTAGTTATATAAACAAGGGAGGAAGAAGTACTCCTATAAAATTGTCAAAACAGAACCGATTTTCATGTTCGATGGTGTTTTGGTGATGGTGTGTCCCCTAGATATAATTTACATTTAAAATTTGTGCATGATTGAAAATTTTTTTTTAATTTTGGTAAAAAATCATGTAGTATTGTGAATTTATAATTTTAATTAATTACATTGGTCACATTAAAATTATGTAAAATTTCTGATACAAAATCATGTCAAAACTTACAAAAATGTGAATATACAAAGATCTTGAATTTAAAGCTCCCATATTCCATCCTCTTTTAACATTGTCATAAGTGCATCGATTTTTATATTCGTTGGCATTTTGGTCGTGGTCCTCTAGATTAAATCTACATTAAAATTTGTGCATGATTAAAAATATTTTTTTTTTTTAAATTTGGTAAAAATTCAATTATTATTTTGTTTTAAAAACAACTTTTAAGAGTGGAAAATTTTTGATAAAAAATCATGCTAAGATTGGCAAAAATTTTTCTCATAACTTTGACAAACCTGAACCGATTTTTATGTTTGATGACATTTTGGTAATGATTTGTGCTCTAGATTAATTTTGTATGTTGTTGAATTTTTTTTTTTTTGAAATCATTCCAACTTGATTGATTTTTTGTGTGGTTGCCAGCACACAATAATAACATCCTTATCGCATTGGATGTCCAGTGGGAGTTCAGTGCAAGTGACAGCCTCGCTCGTAATCAAGCAAAACAAAGCAAATAATTTATGTCATTGCAGCGCCGTTTTACATAACTCACAACTGCTCCTTAGCCCGCTGGCTAAGCGGAGTCAATGCGCATGCCAGACAACAACGCTACACCCAGCCTGCCAAAGAACTGGTCAGCTAGCCAGTGGTCTGTGGTTCGGATTAAGAGAGCCGGTGATGGTGGTGATGGTGGTGGTGGTGGTGGTGGTGGTGGACCCACTACGTCGAGTGGCAAATCATATATGTATATGATTTCGACGAATGCTCGTTATCGATTTGAAACTTATAAGGAAAAAACTAATGAAAATCAGGCATCATCATCATGGTCATGAAGGAAAACCAAAGCAGAGAGCACAGAAAAAAAAACCAAAAAAAAAATAAGAACCAACAAAATTAAGTGAAGAAGAAGCGCAAAGCCAAAAGCGAATTAAATTAAATTAAATGAAAACTAAATTCAAATGAGTTGTCGGGGGCATTAAGAAGCAAAGAGTATGGCATAAACAGACACAAAAAAAGAATACAAAAAGAAAAAAAAAGATTGGCAGCGTTGCCAGCGACCTGCTACTGAGCCCTGAGCCCTGCCCTGAGTTGGCAGCTCCACGTTGATTGTTGTTATTATTTCTTGTGCTGAACGGGTTTGTGTAATGAATTAATCCGCACAGCGCTTGGCAATTTGACTTGGTTGGTGGCTCCGGCTTCGTTTGGATGCAAATAAGCTGGCCCCTTGCACAGTGGTCCGAGCTAACAGTGGAATTAATTTTAATGAGATGAAAATTAAATCAAGCTAAATCATTAAAAAAAACTTTTTTTTTATTTTAAAAAAAGATTTTAGAAATCAGTTAAGCATATCAATTATTATTATTATAACATTCCACACTTTCAAAACAACATAATATATATTCACAAAATCAAAATTGATCAAAAATTATTGAAGTTGATTGAGTTTTTGCAGACTAAACAAATACGTTTGGCACCACTGTGCGGGGCTAGCTTTGACTGTACTTGACGTCCCAAAAACAAAACAGAGCCACCAAAAGAGACAAATGCAAATTGCATGATTTCTTTTGTAAATAAGAAACTGATGAGCAGCAGCTGCCGTTTTGGTCTTCGCGAAATTAAATCGATGGCTCAGGCGATTGACATGTGCAGGCAGAGGACAGTTGAGGACAAGTTTTTGTTGTTGTTGCTATTGTTGTTGGATGCAGAATAAGTTGTCGTGCATAAACGAAAATTAGTTTAATTGTATCGGGTTCGAGTTCGGGCAGCGGATGTGGCGTCAGCTGCACCTCAAAGTGTATTTCAAATAAGTAAATGTTTCGGGCTATAGGCCATGTATTCACATTTAACTCACGGCTTATTCGGGGGCGGTATGGAGGGGGCGGGTGTGTCATGTAAATTGTGCATTTCATCAAATATTTATTTAAACTTTTTGCGGGGCCAGTGGCCCGCTGCCTGATGGGCATGGCAACAAAAAAAAATGCACATTGCATACTTTTTGGCGTAACCGCATAAAACAATTTTCATTTCCTATCGACTACCAGCGCAATAAAATATGTATATGGCTATACACAAATACACATAAATGTTTTAAAAAAAAGAAGCATCCTTTTGTTGCCAGCAACCAGGTAAGAGCACAACAATTTTTAACCATTGTCAATGGCCATCGCCAGTTTCCAATGTTTAAACTGTTGTCCAAGGTAACCCACCTCTGGGTGGGTTGTTCGGGGAGGGGGATCTGCAGGAGTACATTGGGCTATAACTGATGCCAGTGCTATTTGGTTTGATAATGGCCACGCGTTTCCGGTGAATGCACGACAAGAGCTCCAACGTCAGGTGCCGAAATACGCAAAAGACTAATATATATATTTATATATAGATGTAGTCTGTGACGTCACAAATGCAGCTTGGTTTTTGGGTTTATTTTTTAATGTGGGTAGCTGGTTGGTTGGTTACCACAAAAATCCATTGCGGTCGCGTAGTACAAAAGTAATTACACTCGTTCTAGAAGTGAATGGAGTATATTTGTTTAATTTGATTTCAAAATTTCTCTATAAATGTTTCCTTCTAATTCAAAAAATCGAAATTTGATTTAGTTGTTAATCTACACCCGGTTACAACGTTGTTATCTGCTTTTAGATAGAGCTGGTGCTGATAATTATTATTATGACGCAATTTAAACTCAATTTCTTTTAAGAAAATTGTTAAATGGGCATATCCTAGATTTTAACCCTCCTTGAGGCTAGCAGCGGCAAACAAAGCGCACTACACAACGGGCCAACAACAACACGAGTAACTGTAAACAACAACGAGAACAGGACCAGAGGACTAGAGAGCAGAAGCTGCTCATACGACAGCGCGGCACGTTGTAATTAGTGGCAATGGGAAAGGCATATTGCATACTTGCTGGCACTCGACCAAGCTGTGTGTATGTGTGTTAGTGTGTGTGTGTGTGTCAGTGTGTGTGTGTTTATTTTTATGCCTATGCAGGGGTCTGGCTCAGTTGCTGTGTGCATTTAAGTATGTTAACGAGGCAGGGAGGAGGTGGGTGAATGCAATTGCTGCAACAATTGTGCATCTAAAAACCAGCGCTAAGTTTGCAGCATACTCGACTGAATGATACCCTATAAAATGTATGTACATATGTAACAAATATATTAACATTAAGACATGCCTTAAAAAGTCACAAGTTTATAAGAAAAAATTAACAATTATAAAAACATTCAAAGACTTAAATAAAACTTAATTTATTAAATTTTGTTTTATTATTTAATATAATAATTATTTTTAATACTATAAAATACAAGTTAAAAACCAATAAGCAAAAGTATAAATGTGAAAAATTAATTATTAAATATGATTAAATTAAAAATTAGGGACTGATAAACTTATGAGTGGTTTTTGCTGCCACTACAGGGTATATTAAAAGTTATGTAGTATTTTTTTCGACGCTGGTTGCAATTTGAGTGGCGCTGACGCTACTCGAAAATCTCTTGTTGCAGTTTAATTATGACATAAAAATGCCCGCAAGTAATTTGACATCATTAGCCGAGGAGGACCCTGTGACAGTTGCGACAGTTGTCTACTCGACGGTGCGACGTTGGCAGCAGCTTGCCGGGCTTTTAGTGGCACAATTGTCGGCGGAAGTGCGCACACACTTGTCGCTCTTGTTGTTGTTGTTGTTGTTTGTGTTTGTGTTGTTGTTGTCAGTCTTCAGTTCAGTTTGCTTGTTTTTGTTTCCTACTAATTAAGCGTGCTAAATAAGTTCTCATCTTGTCTATTTCCACATGCAGTTTGTGACTGCAACAATAGTTTGGATGCAGCCAAGTGGGCTGCAACTTCTTTTGTTGCCACACAATTAAATTCTCTCTCTCTCTCTCTCTCTCTCTCTCTCTCTTTTTGAGAAATACACACAAAATGTCATTTAACTAATTTGCATATAAACTAAGTGAGTAAATACATAAACGATATATGTATACACGTATTTTTTTAAACTTCTATATAATATATATATATATATATATATATATATATATGCATATTGTATGCACAATTCGTCTGCTCGCTCGTTGGCCCAAAAATGTAATGGAAAAACATGCGAGCAGCTACTGAGGGGCATTTTCAGCATTTTTGACATGTGAAAGCTGCAGTTATGCTGCAGCAGCAGCAGCAGCAGCTGCTGCTCTTTCTCTCTCTAGCTATCTCGCTCCGACTGTAGCTGTCTCGCTCGACGGTGCTGGCATGTGACATAATCCGTCGCCTGGGCCAAAATACCTGAACCAAAAATCTTGCGTAGAATGTTGAAAATTATGTTGAAGTTTTCTCAATGCCTCAGGGCAGGTGTGCGTGCGTGTGTGTGTGTGTGTGTGTGGATGCTGAGTGCGAGGCAGTCTGATGGCTTATGATTTCTGCACTATACGCAAACACACACACACACCCAAACACACGCCTGAATTGTTGCACATAATGTGTGCAACACATGAAAGTAATTTTTCTTAATTTTCTTAGTGTGTCTGTGTGTGTGCGTGTGTATATTTTAAAGTGCAAACATGACCCGAGGCCAGGCAGGCAGCCTGACAGCCCCAGACTCGCCTCAAGTGCTTAGATACACACACTCACACACACACAAACAAACACTTATCTGTGTATATGTGCGCCCATAGATTGTATAGTTGGATAGAGATGCATGCATACATTTATCCGATATAGGCATTTGAAAGCACATAATTCGAAATTTATGAGCCTACCCAAAAATGCTTTCAAATTGCAGCGAGAGTTTTTCGTTGGGGGGCTGTGATTTCGGATTCGAGTGTGTCTTTTGTGGCAAATGAATTGAAAATGCTGCATTGAAAGCGAATTGATGTTTGAGGTGAGCAAAATGTTTTGCGGTATTCCCAGCACAGGCGTGAGCGAGACAGCAACAGTGCAGCAAATGTTTAATGCAACATATAAAATAATACTCAAAGCTCGAAAATTGGCTCAGCAATGTGCAAAGTCAATTGGCAAACTTGAAAGATTTTTCGTAGAGTTCTCAAAATTTAACTGCATCTTTGTATCTGTGAATTTGACATCGATGCCAACTATATATATAATAGAAAATACAGCTAAAGAATTGGTTTAGAGAATTCTTAGAAAAGAACATTTTAAAATGTAAAGAAAGTCAATTTCCTTTTTGTTATTTTAAGCATGAATCGATGTTTTGACTAGGATAGGGAACCAGGATTTGATGAATAAATTCTTATGTTACATTTTTTTTTTCACAAATTTTGCTTTAAATATTCTTTATATTTTATCTAAAGCTATACTTTTTAAAAACTTACAAAATAAGCTTAAAAAGAAAATTAAATGTATATGTTTATTTTTGCTTAAGGAAAAATTTTTTTTAGCCAATTGCAATAAAAAATTTACCGAGTTACTTAAACGATTTCCGAATTGATGAATTGTCTGACCGCACAAGATTCGGGTCCGGGCTATCGACAACAACAACAACAACAACAACAGCAGCAAGTAAATCAAGTAAAAATGGTTTTAAATGCGGATGAGTCAAAGTCATATTTAATTTTATTGGCCTGCCTATGGAATTTCATTCATATCGCCGTTGTTGCAGCCCCCCTTGCACCTCCTTGTTTCCTGGCTTGCCACACGGCGATGCGGCAGCAGTTGACCCGACGCCAATTATCGGCAATTGCAATTGTTGTTGCCACCCCTACCGCCCCCATTCCCACCCCCTTGGCGATGACAGCAACAAACTGTTTTTGCGGCCAGCGGCAACCGCATTATCGAAATCATTGCGCCGACGGGCGGTCGAGAGTTCCCGAAATGCAATTTTACGTTTTCAATTAATAAACATTTGCGACAACTGTTGTTGGCCAGCTGGTAGTAGGGGGGTCGGGTCGGGTGTGGCCAGTCGTGTATTTTACATTTTGCGGCTACATAATTTGGTAAATGATTAACCGTAAAGCAGAAAGCCGTGAAGTGCCGGCAACCGCAGGACATTCCTCATTTACGCATGAGCTTTGGTTTCAGCTCCGGCAGCATATGTATTTATAATTATTGCATTTATGCACATATATGCATCTCAGATATCTGAGCGGTTGCCTGTTTGTTTTTCCGGCATTTTTTTTTTTTTTTTTGTTTGTTTTTTCGATTTTACCTGGCCGCCTTGGCTCTCTTTGCGATTCGCCCAATCCAGCTCCAACTGCCTGCCTACACACGCCCCTTTGCTAAAAAAACAAATGTGAGCAAAAAACTACGCAATGGCCGCACAGTAACAACACCAACAACAACAACAGCAACAACAACAACAGCAATAACACCATCGACGACAATAAAAAAATACTCACACATGACTCCGCCTACCAAAGCGACGCGACGGCGACGGCGGCAGCGACGCCGACGTCATCGGCGACGACAAAAAATTTTTATAGTTGATTTTTGACAATTTTTGTGCCCCGCTTTTTTTATGAATGCCGCTGACTTTTTGAATTTTATTTTCACAGTGCATGTATGCATGCATGTATGCATGTGTGTGTGTGTGTGTGTGCGTGTATTTTTATGTGTGTGTGCGTTTGCTTTTTTCTTGATTTTTGGTTAGGTTGATGAGTGGATTTTCTTTTATTTTGATGCTGCCTCGCGCAGTTTGAGGCATGGCTGCCAATTTATTGATAAACATGGGTGGCTGCAACCGGGTGCTGTCAGGGGTTAAGCAAACGTCGATTGCAAAATACAAACATGACTGCGAGCAAAGCGGGACAAAGCCGAATATTCGATACTCTTTTGACAGCATTTTAAATACTTGTATCGCGGAAGATAATTTACGAAAAATTAAAATTGTTTAAATTTTCTGTAGGTTAAAAGCGGTGAAAACATACAAAAAACAAATGTTCTACAAATTCCGATTTTTATCTAAGAGTATAATATTGCCTATTGCTATATACCGTCTAAGATTTAACAAAATCGGAGTTTTATAGAACATTTTATTTTATAGAACATTTTTATTTGTGTTTTCATCCGGTAATTAAAAATAATATCAGTTAGATTGTAAATTGTATTTGTAAGCTAGAATGATAAAATAGAGGATTAAATATTTTTAAATGATGGCTAAGCTAGCTTTATATGTGTTTTTCACTAAATTGTTATTAGTTATACATACCGAAATTTGAAGATCGGTTATGCTGTTTTTGTTTATAGAAAATACTAAACAATATAGGAAAAAAAAAACAAATTTAAAAAAAATCGCAACAGTATTTGCATTTTTTTTATCAAGAACAAAATATGTTGGAGTGGTCCTTTTATTTTTTTCGCAACTGTATAACTTATTCAATTTATGCACAAATTTTCGAAAAATTCCCAAACGCCCAGAGACATTTGAAATACAAATTGTTAGGGTATAGATTGCAATAAGAAGTTGATTTTTATTGAATGCCTCTGTACTGCCTGCAGTTGACAACGTGTGAGTTTTTCTTTTATTTGCTTTTTCGTTTTGAGGGAAAAGCGCTTTAGCTGCGTCTAAGCCCAGTTGCCGGACATTGACTTCCCCCTAAGCGGAATCGCTTTAAAGTTGCGTAATACGCGGCGTATGCTTAATGCGCGCATTGCAAATGCGGCACAGCGCAAATTAGCATTCCAATCGAGCGCAATTGAACGGGGCACTCAACAGGCTGGGGTGCGTGGCATGCCACATGAATCATCGCAACGACAAGTGACCATCCGCAAACAAGCCGCACGCGCTCTACGAACAGGGGGGAAAAGGGGGAACAGGGAAAGTCGAGGGGGGGACGCAATCGGAGTCCAGCTGGGCACAGGCGATTTTATAGTTAGGCTTGGCGAAAATCACTACAATGCGTTTTGCCGGGCGCCAAAAAATATGCCACACACACACAAACACACACGCACAAACAAAATGTGTTATTTGTTGTGTTTACAAACGCGCCTGTTGGCATGCGGCCAGGAGCAGATGCGGGAGGAGGAGCAGCAGAGAGGTTGAGGACTTTGGCCAACGTATACGCAATGTAACTGCATTTCCGGTATATATTTTTTTTTTTTTTTGGTTTTTTTCTTTTGGGGGCCTCCAGCAACAGTTGGGCAAGCGCTTTAAAGCGTTGCTGCGCTTAAAGTGTGAAAAATATGAAGACCTTGACCCAGTTTGGGGGCAGGCAACGGCTGCATGTTGAATGCCTCTCAAACCAAAACGGAGTTGACCCTCAGCTGTAAAATTGAAAACGTAGACGATGCCAGACAGTCGCACGAGCAGCGTCTAGACCCAAAAATATATTGCATACTTCGTGGCTGAAGCTCACACACACACACAAAGAGAGAGAGTGAGAACGAGAAAGAGAGAGAGAGAGATGGCAAGGGAAAATGTGAGCGTAGCCATCTAAAAAGCCAAAAGCGGCAAAAGCATTTGGCCAAAGAACAAGTGGCAAGTGGCAAGCAAATGCCAGAGACAGCAAGCAACGTGGCAAACGTGGAAAAACCCAAGCGACTCGCTCGAAAAAGTATGCTACGTTTTATGCTTTTTCCGTTCTTGTTTTTATTTTTGCTCTCTTTTGGTCTGTGTGTGTGTGTGTGTGTGTGTGTGTGTGTGTGTGTGTGAAAGTCCTTGAAAAGCAGCGTCTAAGCTCAGACTTTTACCATACATATATCTATATATATTTGAAATGTGTGTGAGTTTTGCGGAGCGACCAAAGTTGAACGAACGTTTGTTTGCTGCTGCTACTGCTGCTTCTTCTTCTTCTTCTTGCCAGCTTCCTGTCTTCGGTGTGTCTGTGTATTCTCACCATATCCTTGCCTTGCCTGTTTGTTGACTTTTGGCGGCTTTTTCGGTATCAGTTACGCTTTTTTTTAGTTTCCTGCAACGCCCCCGTCCACGACCTTGACTCGTGCCCACAAAATGTCCGTCAGATTGCAGCGCTTAGTGTCCCGTGTCCCGTGTCCCGTTTCCTCGTGTCCTCGTGTTTGGTGCGTGCCCCGACATTGCAGTTCACTTGTCGCTGCAGTTGGGGCCAAAGTCCGATGCCAACATCGCACATCATAATGGACCTGGGACACCTAGCTGGCGCCCCTTTCAAACTGTTCGTCTGTGCCAGCTTTAGGCTGTCGGTCCGGTTGTCCGATTGTGTGCTGCAACTCACTTTCATTCACAGTTGCCTGCCAATCACATCGAGCTGAAAAGTGCGCTTCATCTTTGTGCGGCAGCTTGTGAATATATGCTTTGAATCGATTATTTGGCCAGCACTCCAGTAAAAAGTCGTTAAGTCATTTTAAACAGATTCAAAAATCACTTTATGCTAAGCAGTTGCTTATTTAGATAATAATCTGAAAGTGTTGAATAACTGATTATTTACTAGTTACCTTGTAGGTTATTTAAATGAAAGTAAGATTTCACAGAAGCGCGCAGTGTAATCCACTTGATCTGCCCACTGTAATCCCCTTGGACCAACCCAGGCAAGCCCCTGCACAAGTACTGTTAGAACTTAGCGCCTAAAACGGTTTCCCACCAATCGCAGAGAGCATCGGCGGCAGCTGCCGACCCAATCGCAGACGCCAAGTGGAGCCATTGGCGCGGCAAAAAACGCGCGCGCGTTTTCGGTAATGAGAAAAAACTCGCGCAGAGCTCAGAGCTCAGAGCTGCTAATCAGTAGGGGGGCAGCTGCAGCGGCAACGAGCAGCGAAAACTCGGGGATGAAACGGGAAAATGGCAAATGGGAAAATAGCGCAAAAACTGGGAAAAGTTATTGCGTCCGTAGCTGGTTGTTGTTGTTGTTGCTTTCATTATTCTCGAGTAACGGAAAAGTTTCGTTGGGTTTCAGCTTTGCTCCTGGTTCGGTTGCTGCTTTTTTTGGGGGGCGGGTAATGCGGTTGGGTGGCGCTGATTTGTTTAGGCTATGTTGATGTTAGCATTAAGGGTTATTTGTTAATTATTAATTTATTATTAAATAAATTTTTATGTTTTTAGTCGTATTTTCAGTTATTTAAATCAAAATTATAACACGGGTAATCAAATTTCACATAATTGTATAATTATTTAATATATTCAATCAAATAAATTCCATTTTGGAAATAAGAAAATATCTTATAAATGCGGTAATGCGGTTGGGTGGCGATGATTTGTTTAGGTTATGTTAATGTTAGCATTAAGGGTTATTTGTTAATTATTAATTTATTATTAAATAAATTTTTATGTTTTTAGTCGTATTTTCAGTTATTTAAATGAAAATTATAACACGGGTAATCAAATTTCACATAATTGTATAATTATTTAATATATTCAATCAAATAAATTCCATTTTGAAAATAAGAAAATATCTTAAACATTTCAAAATTTAATTTACCATACAATGTTATATTATAATTCTCATGTGGGGTATCCTTTAAGCGAACACTTTCGATTGGAGCTGAAGCGATAACTAACCCAGTCAAATGCGAGTAAAATGCTGCCAATTTTAATGAAAATTTATCGTTTAAAGATCAAAACATAAACACGCTCTTGGTAAATGCTTTGCTGACAGATTAACCAAATCAGTGCGCGACACAGTCCAAGTGACCACAACAGCAACAACACAAACAACAACAACAACACAAAAAACAGCAACAAGCAACGACAAAAAACAGATACGACAAAATCGACAACCTTTTGAACTGCAAGCAAATCCATTTCACACAATTTATGTACAAGTTTATTTCGCGCTTCCAATTTTCCAATGTCGATTTGCCTTTTGGGTGGCTTGCGGCTTTCCACAGAAACGTTAACAAGCCTGGACCCATAGCCCCGTCGATCCTCCCCGCCCCTCTGGCACCCTTGGCCACTCCTTCGCCGTTAACAAAGTGAAAATTACAACTGTGTGTGCGTCCAAGACGAAGTCTCCAAGCTGGCAGCGAGCCAAGGAGCCAACTGGTTAGTTGGCCAATGACAGTTGCCAGTTCCAGTTGCCAGTTGGCAGTTGCCAGTTGGCAGTCGGAGACCGTGCATTCCTAATCTTGTTCGCTGAATTCGTAATCTCATTAAATTTACATATTAATCAAGGGATTTTAATTACTCTTACACCGCAATGGCAATGGCAATGGCAATCCAACTGGCAATGGAACTGGCCAAAACTGGAGCTGAAAATGAGCCAACGCCAAACTCAAGTGAGGCATAAGCAGCTCGAATCGCAAATCGGCTGCAGTCAACGTCTGCTACGAGTCTCAACTGGTTTCGCGTTCAAGACTTGCCCCGTCCCCGTGCGTGCCACATGGTATGGCAACATCGATGCGTCGTCTTGGCGTGTGGACCCTCATAATTTAATTGGACTTTGTGTGGCGCATGGTCGGTGGGTTCTGCCGGCAACGCCGTCGCCTTTGCCTTCGCCAGGATTACACGAATTTGCGTGTCAGGCGTCAATGTAAAATCGCAATAAATGAAACTAAATTACAAACTAAAATGCAAAATGAGCAAAGCACAAGTCCGGCCTCTGTCTCACTCAGACACTCAGTGCGGGTGTGCGAATGTGTGTGTGTGAGTGTGTGTGTGTGTGTTGGTGTTAGTGTATTTAGAGAGTCGTTTAAATGGACAGCTGTGCGAATATGTATTATGCATAATATTTGCTGCCTTTTTATCTAAGATGTGCGCTTTCTGGGAACAACTGACAAAATGAAGTTGAACAAACTTTGAAAGGAATTTTTTTATGGTATTGTATCTTATATAAATTTCCAAATTACTAATTTTTAAAAAATTCAATAAAATTATAAAGTTTTGTTAGTTGTTTATTTTAATTTTGACATCTGCAATTTTAGTGCTCATCTAAATGCTGGCCTAAGTTTTGACAAATTAAGACTTTGGCTTAAAATGTGCAAAAACCTTTCACAAAAACCTGCCCCCGCGATACCCGCCCCGGCACTCATTAAAGCCAACTGTTGTTGCTGGCTCGTTGGGGCTCGGGGCGATCCAAATTTATGGCTTTTATAATGACTACTTTGTGGCCGTGTATTGGAGCGGGCAAATGGCAATGGCAACACAAGCAACACACATTTTAAGGCTTCATAAATTATAAAAAATAATTATAATGAGATCAATTTTTAATCGCTGCGACGTTGCACGAAGCCAAACACGGGGCAGAAAAAAAGAGAGCTTGGCAAACCGGCGACTTCCTGGCCAGGTGAATGCAAGTGGAGGCTACAAACGGCGAAGGTGTAATTATTATCATATCCTGCATCGCATAAACAACAAGCAGAAGTAGTGAACGACAACAGAGCTGGGGCAGCAGCAGCAGCAGCCACAACACAACATGAAATACAACACTCGGCCTAAACACGCAGAAACCCATGGAGAGTCTGGCAATGAGGATGCTGTTGTTACTCCCCATCCTCATCCTCATCCTCGTCGCATGTGTGTGCGCAGCCGTCGCTGGCTTAGAAATTGGTCCATTGGCAGAGAGTCTTCTTCTGTTGGGCCCCGAGTCTTGTGCAAACAACTGGCGAGCACTTTGGTGCAAACATTTAGAGTAGCAACTCGTAAAACTTCAATTTAAGACACGTAATTTGCAATTCACTTGAGTGCAGATTAGAAGCGGCATCTCTTCCTCTTGCCACTAGTGAGTGGGGAGTGGCTCAGCAGCCACGCAGCCGCTGATGATGATGATGATGGTGATCATGATGACGATGATGAGGCCACAGATCTGGCATCGTTCCAAACTCATTTCTACAAAAGACCCAAGAAATAGTTGAGCTCGAATGCTGAATGTCTAACAAGGTGCTAGCATTACTAAAGTATTTTCTAGTACAAACTTTTTTTGTTTTAATTATATATATTCTATTGTTTTGCAAGGCATCGATGCCTTATAAACAATATGTTTCATTAGCTTAAGAAAAATCGCCGGGTTTTTTAGTTTTTAGCTTACAACTAGAAAAATATGTTTTTTTTCTTGGTAAGTATAAGTATAAACTTAGTTGATCAATTGGCCGACAGACCTTTTCTTCAGCCGGCTGATGGGATGGGCCTCTTTAGGCTCTCTTGCTAGCCTGTTCGCATGCGGTTAGTAGTATAAACTTAATACTTATCAAATGCATCATACATGTTTCTTAAATTATATTATTTTTATTTTTAATATTGAACTAATTTTGCATTAATCCTTGATACAAAAATATATATAAATTAATTATGATTATGTGTGTGTTTCAATATGCCGAGGATTTACAATTTTGATCCGCCCTAAGCCTTGAACCCATTAAAGCCAAAGAGATTCGTTTGGGCCAAGTAGCTGGCCAACAACTGGGACAACAACTGCGAAGCAGGCTGCGATTTTAATCGACTTTAATCAAAGAAATTTCATATGTGACCACGCCCACATGCAATTATGTTTAAGAATGCAAAACGATTTTTGCCTCGCGCTCCGCGCCGCGAACGAAGCGAGAAAATTAAAACTGGCAAAAATAAATAAAAAGCAGCAACGATGAACAGAGACTACAAGGCGAAAAGCATAAATTTAACAGCAAAAGAAATATTATTATGAATGCATTAACTGAGCAGCAGCAGCAGCAACAACAACAACAACAACAAGATGAACTGTGCCTAATTATAAAGTCGTGAGTCGGGGCGAACAGGTTAGGGCTGGACTTGAATGAATGCGATGGGATGCGATGAATGGGCAGCCAGAAGGAAGCATCTGAAGGAGGCTGGACCCGCGGCACTAAACCGGAGAGAAGGCCAAGTTAACCCAAAAGGCAGCCAAAGGTTATGCAAAACTCAAAGCTCAAAGTGACTAATCATAAAAAATGATATGTAGGCTTAGGTCGCATGGCATTCATTTTGTTTGGTGTATTGTTTTTAGATACACGCTCTTGTGTATATTTTTTTATTATTGTGTTTTTGCTTTTGGCTCAGACCCATAAATCTTTTATTGATTTATGTTCTCGCGGCCAAAGCAGAAATGCATTTTAATTGCCTGCGCTCTTGCGATAGTCATAATTAGAGCTAATTTTAATGCTCCAACAACTCCAGTCTGGGCGAATAAATCAGTGCCGGCAAAGGGAAGTGAGTCATAAAAGCTGCGACTGATTGCCAAAAAGAAAATGCCCTTCTTGGCCAAGTCGAGCCCAGTTGACAAAGCACAGGAGAGCACAAACCGGAGCTAAAACCCGATTCCGTGTTCAGTTCCGCAATGGGCCGCGATGAGGCCGACGCCTGCTGAAGGAGGTACGTTCAATTAAAAAATACTTTACGATATTACAAAATTACCACGTAGATACGTGTGGTACTCCCAGACAGACACAGACACAGGTCTATGCTCCTTCAAGCAGCCCAGATCCAGATCCAGGCCCGAGTCGCGTCCGAGTTAAAAGGCGCCGTTTTGTTGGAATGAGAACAACGCGTTGGCACGCCTGCGCACAGTGGGCCAAAATAAAAATTTATAAAATTAAAGGTTTATTAAAAAAAATTAATAATTAAAAATCATTTAATTTGACAGTTGACAACCTCATTTATCACTAATTAGAGCAATAATCATTTTTTGTAAATTCATTCATTCATTATTTTTTTAACCACTGTACACGTTGTATTTTTCATATGTTGTGTGTTGTTGTCGCCGTTTGCCGTTGAAGCAATAATAAAAAATTCAATAATCACAAATTTTTATGCGTGCGAAATGTTTCCGAGCCTCGCATAGTTTTGGCCATATTTGGCCGCATATTGGCAACTGCCCTTAAGTACAATAACAATTAGCATTAATTTGTGCTACAGCAGTGGAGCTTGTCGTCTTTAGTCTAGTCGGCCTGTATTTAGTATTTTTCACAATTCTGCTGTGGATGTGGATGTTTTGACAGCTTTGGCGCTTTGTTTGGCCAGGCTGCAAATGCTGGGCTGTGATTAAACCCGAGCTAATTTGGTGCTCCGCAGAACCGGTCAGCTCGAGTTTAGACTCGGGCTCAGTCGCTGTCTTGGCCACGTCCGAGTGCTCCCTTTTCCCCACCCTGCACACGCCCTCTGCCCCCTCTGTCGCCGTGGCTAAGCGAATGAATTATGTTATTTGAAATTAGTTTGTGCCTTGCAACAGCGACTTCCAGTCCTACTCCAGCCTCAGATTCAGCTGCAGCAACAACTCCTGGACTCGGATTCCGAGTTGGCAGCGCCTGCGGAGTAATCAGGTTAATTTTAATATGTTTTCTGCAGCGCGGCGTCGACAACAACGTCGTCAGTTAATGGAAAAATATCTCAAATGATGCTGCAGGATGCTTTTGTAATTAGTAGCCTCAACCACGGTTAATTATCATCCACTCTCCTCCACCTTCTGTCTCTCTCTCTTTCCCCCTCTCTCTCTCTCTCAAACAAAGCTTAACAAACACTTTTATGCATATCAGTCAGCTGCATAAATTTCACGGCCCACATGAGACCATTTGGCCATTTGACTATTTGGCTATTTATCGCTTTTTTCTTCCTCTTTCTTTTGAATATAGGCGATCTTTTCTTTTTTTATTGGCCGAGCGTAAAAGCAGAGCGTGAAAGAGCTCATAAAGTGTACTTATGTATACTTTTTGATGGTTCAGATCGTTAAAACAATATCAGATTGCAAATTAGATTTTAAGATCATTGCGAAAATTGAGAGAAAGCTGGAATGATTTTAAATGAATAATCAAAAATATTTTTAATTTTATTAAAATTTGAGAAATTAATAAAAATATATAATATATATATTCATCAAAGTTAGTAAGTCCGCTTTAAATATATAGTGTAATATATAACATATAATTGTATTTTATAATTTTTTGATTTATTTAAATTATTTCAATCTAATAGTTCTTTATTTTGATTTGAGAATATTTTTATGCTCAGTTAATGCTTTGTATCTGATTTGTGATATTTTTTGAGAAATTATTATAATAAAAAATATATAATACATATTTTCATCAAAATTAATAAGTCCGAATTAAATATTACATATAATTCTATTTTATTATTTATTTGATTTATCTAAAGTATTTCAAAGTTATGGTTCTTTATTTATGTATCTTCATTTTGATTTTAGAATATTTGTATGCTTAGTTAATGCTTTGTATCTGATTTGTGGTATTTTTTGAGAAAATAATAAAAATATATAATATATATTTTAATTAAAATTAATATGTCCGTTTTAAATATACAGTGTAATTTATAAAATATAATTTTAACTTATTATTTATTTGATTTATTTAAAGTTTTTCAAACTTATAGTTCCTTATTTATGTATCTTTATTTTGATTTTAGAATATTTTTATGCTCTGTTAATGCTTTGTATCTGATTTGTGGTATTTTTTATTGGATCGCATTGTGAACAAGTTTTCGTGCGTTGCTGAAAATGTGGCCAAAATGAGCCCCACGGCGTTTTGGCCGTATATTAGTTAGGCAGACATGAACGCGACGAAGATTTGCATTTAATTAGTGCGAGGGGAAGGCGAAGGGGAAGGGGAATGAATGCAGTCCGAAAAGCCACTCAGATTCGACTTGGAGCTGCGTGTGTGTTCCATGCCAAATGGAATGGCAATGATAATTACAGAAAGCATGTAAACACTTGGACTTGGTGGGAGTGGGCCGAGGAGATGGATCCGGAAAAGAAGGTGGGAGGAGGGGAAGGCACACAGACAGCCCATGACAAGCAGCAGCAACGAATACAAATTGCCAGAGTGAGAGAAAGAAAGAGAGGGAGAGTGAGAGTGAGAGAGAGAAGGAGTGAGGGAATGTGCTAGAAAACGTTAATTTCAAATTTATGTAGAGCGTCGAGTTTCCTCCTCAGCTGCTGATGAGGCTTGGAGCTGGCTGCTGGAGCGAGCTGCCTGAGATGCTGCCTCAGCCGCATTGCCCCGCCCCCTTCCCGTTGAGAGAGTCGAGGCTGCAGCAAGAAGTTTCTAAGATGCCCGCAGGGCGCGTGCTGAATTTAATCAGTTTGTTGGCCATGGCCCGAACGGCAACGTAACGAATGACAATCAAGCCAAGATGGAAAGTGGGCACCACCCCCCTCTCTGCCCACCTTTAGAAGATAGAGGAGGCTGCTGGCTAACGTAAATTAGACGATGGCTCGCCAGTGCAGCAGCATTTAACGGTAATACGATTTTATAGCTGCCGGTAAAACGCTGCACAAAAATTAGACATAAAGACAACAGCAATGTGTGCAATGCCAGTTGGCCAAGACGACGAGGGGGCAGAAGGGGGCGGCCAGAGACAACGTGAAAATTTCGAAAATTAAGTTGATGAGCCCGGCCGAGAAGTCCGTCCAGGCCAATGGCGACGACGAGCCAACTAAGCTAACTGAAGTGGCAACAGCACTTAAATATTTGACCAAAATTGGCTAAAACCAACTTAAAAAGTTGCAGACGGGTGTAACCGACTAACAACTGTAACTAGGAAATAATACACATACTTGATGTTTAAAACTAATTTAAATATGGTACAATTAAATAATAAATTAATAATAATATAATTATATACTTATAAATATATATGGTACAAATATGCTAAATAAATCTTTATACTTTACCTTTCAGCCAAGTGTATTTCAAACAACAATAAACAAAACAACTGCAGTCGCTCGATGCGGGGACAGACAGACAGAGGAGACTCAGAAGAGGAGGGAGAAGAGACAACCGGCGATGGACGACGACGTCATCGACACCTCCGATAGCTGAGCGATAGCTGAACCGAGCCGGGTGGGTGGCTGCGGCTGCGACAGCATCCAGACCGAGACCGAGAACGAGACTGGGACTGGGACTGGGATTGGGAGCGAGCTGGCGTTGCTGCATCTTCTGCCGTGGAGCTGGTCAACTGGTATAGTTTGGCTTGTCTAGTGACTTGGCTGTAACCTCATTGACCAGAAAAATGCAAGCAACAGCAGCAGCAGCAGCAGCAGCAGCAACAACAACAACGCAGCAGACAACAAAACATCAAATGTGAATTAGTGCACAAGGTAGCAAAGAGTCTGCCGTGTAGGAGGCTGGGGAGGATGGGGCTCCATATTTATTGGCACTTTTCGGTTTGTGTCTGTGCTGTGGCAAAGGAGTGGGGGGAGTGGCAGTGGGTGGGCGAGAGGAAGGAAGAAAGGGCAGGCATTTGGAAGTGGTTGACAAACTGAGGATTCGGAGCGGAGCAGGGGTTAAATATCGTAGAGCTCGTGACGAGTTTGAACGAGTTGATGGCTCCAACTGCGGATTGGCATTTTAATTATTAATTTCTGGGCAAGGGAGCAGCTCTCGAATGGTTTCGCATGCGACAAATGACAACTGACAAATGGCGACTTCTAAAATAAACTCAATCTGTGAAGTTTGTGGGTAAGTTGAGTTGATTTGAGCAACAGCATATTGTTAAATCTATATATACATTTTATAAGTCCTTGAATTGTCAATTGTAATGATAATTTGATTTTTGAATTTCAAAATATTTCAAGAATAAAAAGAGTCCTCTAAATATTTTTAAAAATCTGAAATGCATAATTATAAATATTGTAAAATATAGTTCTAAAAATAGTTTATGTTTTCATTTAAAATGCAAGATTTTTGAAATAAAAATCATATTCATTTGGTACAAATTTTTTTTTATAAGAATAATATAATAGTTTTCACAGATATAAATAGGATTTTACCTTAAATTAATAGTCGATTTGAGAATAAATCAATTTTCCATATCCAACCTTATGTGGTTGCATATCCTAAAAATGCAAATGCGATTTTTGTATCATTCGCAATGCAAACCTCAAAACATTTTCGTACTGAAAAAATTAAAATATGTAAATAAAAATTAGAAGTCGCCAAGCACACGTGCCCCTCCCCCCCCCCACCCAGTGCACCCAAATCACCTATAGAACTGAGATGCAACAACAAATGCTCAACATTTGCGCTCACATTGCACGCGCGCTTGCTCTCTTTATGCTCCCACACACGGTCGCACTCACTCTCCCGCTCGTTAAGTGTGGGGGGCCGGAGCTTCGTCAAGTGTTCACTTCTCCTGCACCGAAAACAGTTATAAATGCTGCCCATGTCGCAGTCGCAGTCGCAGTCGCTGTTGCAGTCATCATCAGCAGCAGAGGCAGCAGCAGCAGCAGCAGTGCTCATTTGTGCGCTTAATGACGTCATTATTTTTATTTTAACAACACTCGGCAGCGGGCGGGGTGGCGAGGCAGCAAAATACGACGACGAGTGCGAGTATTTCAATGGTGCATGTTGTGTGTGCGTTGCTCCTGCGCAGTCAACGGCGCTGCTGACGTTGCTCGCGTTTTGTTTCACATATTAGCTGAGACAAGACCACAGGCCAGCCAGCCACCCCCTTTCCCACCTAACCAACCATTCGCTGCTGGCGTCGACGTCAGTTTGACTCTGTCTGGTTTTGCGCTCTCGCTCTCTGTCTTTCTCTCGCTCTGTCTGTCCCTCTCTCGCTCGCTCGCTCTCTGCTGTGTCTCACTCGCTTGCTCCTCCTAAGGCTTGGGCCAGTTGCTTCGGCTTCGGCAACAGCTTCGGCAGAATTTTTGTTTGCTCGTGTTTGTCGTAAGTCGTCGTCGTCGTCGTCGCCGTTGTCGTTGTCGTTGTAGTTGTCGTGGGCTGTTGCTGTTGTTGTTGCTGTGGCCGCGCTTTGCTACTTATGTTGATGATTGTTGGGGGTCCAAGCGCCGTTTGTGCGCCACACGTTCATTCAGTCTGTGGACGACTTTGCGCCTGTACGTACCACTCACGCACCGTTACGCTACAAAGCGCTCTCATACACACACACACACACGCACGCACTGAGAGCAACGCGTGTGCACTTTTGCATTCCATTGCCGGCGTGTGCCAGGCAGCCAGATTTCACAGCTGCATTTGCAACTGTAACTGCAACTGCGACTGCTGCAGTCTGCAACCTGAGCAAAAGTATTCCAAAGATTTCGCGCGCGCTTATCTCAAGAAATCGTCGCGTGTGGCTTAACAACAAACAACAAACAAACAAACATCAAACAGCATCAACTATAAACTGCAAATGCAAAAATTGTGTGTTTTAAAAAGTGTATAAAAGTATTCCCTTAATTACTCTCAATCGCTGTCCGATCGCTTCGCAGTGTTCTCAGTGTTTTCTTGCTTCAAATACTCTTCGGAAATATCGTTTAATTTTAACTGTATCCTGGAGTTCTTGTTAAACTAGTAGAATTTTTGGTGCGAATGAAAAATTAAAAACTGAAAAAGTGAAAAGCTAAAAATAAATCTTAAATCAAATAGGCGTCTCAACAATTATCATTAATTACTGACTTCATTCCACAAAAAGACGGTAATTAAAAATACTATTCTATTAATGCTTAAGTATTACTTAACCGAAGTGAAATAAGTTAAGAGATCCCATTTTAAGCAGAATATGATAATTTTTGAATTATAAGTTAGTTCTAGCTTTGCAATAATATTTTAAAAAAATGTATAAAGTAATTAAGAAACTCAAAAGTTTAAAATTTTCATAAGTTGTCTGAATTATAACGTTTTAATTGTGAAGTACTTGATTAGAAAAAAGTCAAATAATTTATAATATATTCGTAACTTTAAATTAATTTATTAATTTCTTAATTTCATAAATCACAGCTCATGAGATTTGATATTTATGAAATTGATTTTAGATACTCGTGAATAAGGTTCAAATTTTATTTATAATTTATCGATCTTATAATTTATTTAAAGCTATTTAATTTAATTTGTTCCGGTTTAAAACTGGTTTAATAATTGGTGCTCCAAAAAACAATCAGTTAGAATGTAATGCAGATCCGGGTTTAAATTTTCAAAGTTGTGTTGATTATTTTTAAGAATACACAATTCTTATTCTGTGATCTAATATTTTTAAAAAAAAGAAAAACACCTACTAATGTAAGCTATTTTTATGCAAATTATTTCGCACAGATGTTTAGCGTCTTGTTAAACATATTACATTGAATTTGCAAGCAATCAACATTGGCTAATTAAAGTTGAATCAATAAGCCACACTTAAAATATCATTAGTTTCAGTCTTATAGGAGGTATCTTTATAGCCAAATAAATTTGCTTCTCACGCACTTGAAGAACTGCAGCTAAATGCAAGTTTTATGTAAATGTTGGCCTTGACATCGTAATGCAGTCTAATACAATAAATTGATGTGATTTTTATGCAATGAGATAAAAGCGTTAATAGCTTTAATTAAGCATAATAATTTTCAAGATACAACAGCAAACACAATATTAAGTCAAATTGCAATAGCGTCATTAAATCTTGAATGCAATACATTATGGTAGATAATATATTTTTTTTCTCGGCTCGGGTTCCCCCTTTGGCTTTTATTTCGTGCACAGAAATAGACGCGGCCATCTAATAATAAAAGTAAATACAATAAATAATAATAAAGCAGGCAGCCAAACTAAACTAATCATATGTTTGGCGACGGCCGCAGCGCTGGCAATTTGCAACAATGAGCCGCTGAAATGTATCTGTGAGATACGAAAATAAAAATGCTGAAAAATAAAAACGCAACTCTCCACATAAATAGTTTAATGTGTGCTAAGCCTTGCAAATGATGCCACCCCACGAAAAAAACAAAATTAAATAGATATCTAAATATTACAATTGCCATTTGAATGAGTCGCGGACGTTTTGCAAAAAGCGCGCGCGCCGTCCGCTTGTAAAATGTATCTGCGAGATACAATAAGCAGCAATTCACACCAACACCAACAACAACAACAACAACAATGGCATTAGTAATAATCAGTTTCATTTGGCAGTCGCCGCAAACCTGCGCGTTACATTTTTCCCAGTGTGTCCAAGTTCCACAAATTATCGTTCGCATCTGTATCTGTATCTGTAGCTGGCTACAAAGTATCTATAGGGTATGCGCTCGAGTTGCGCTCGCCGCTTGCACTTTTGCATTGTTCGCCGCGGCCGCTTGGCTCGTTCATTTAATTAAATATAATTAGCTGCATTAATTGCAAATTAATACAGAGTTTAGTTTGCATTGTTGCCAACTAGGGGGCCGGATAGGGCAGCCGGACAGGGCCCGCAACTCGTTTTCCACGGCTCGTTGTCGCGTAATTGTTTAGCTGGCCGGCTGCCTACAGAATCGTAGCACAAAGATTTTGATGCAGCAGCCGTTTTTTTAAAACTATTCTCAAATATCCCAATGACACTCGACAGAAATAAAAGCTATTTCAAATTTTCACGTTTTCATTAAAAAATTCTTTAGAACTTGAATTTAATGAGTTCATTATTTGCGCTAATTTATTGATTCGCTTGTATTTTGTAAA
Source organism: Drosophila micromelanica (assembly GCA_004143825.1). Classification (NCBI taxonomy): domain Eukaryota; kingdom Metazoa; phylum Arthropoda; class Insecta; order Diptera; family Drosophilidae; genus Drosophila; species Drosophila micromelanica. The sequence goes on along the minus strand of SCDY01000071.1, from coordinate 43,630 downwards.
GTTCTCAATGATGTCGATTTTTTAATGAGATCTGCCAGAGATCGAGTATGAAAAGCCGTCGGTAAAATTGAGATTTGTTAAAAGACATTATTTGAAAAAGTTCAAACTTAATTTTTAGTTTAATAACGTAAAGAACAAAAATATTTTTTATATATAAGTTTTTGAATTATGTGCAACTTCTTGCCGGATCGTAATGTGTAGTCAATGTGAATGCTGCTTTACATACAGACAGCCTGATTAAAACATTTTCAAAGACATTTTAATGATATTGCGCATCATCAGAGAAATCCATAAAAGCCGCATGTTCGCGTAATGCAGTTCGCCAAGTTTAAATGCATAAATAGCTGCACGAAAAATTACAAAGCGAAGAAGAAAATCAACAACAATTATTAGATATTAAATTAAAATTAAAAATTGTAGTTGCTGCTGTCCAGGTTGTTGCTGTTGTTGCTTGATTTTTTTTTATGACAAACGGATGACGAACGCATAAAAATGCTGCAATGCGGCACAAGAAACGGCTACGAAAATCAGCAAAAAGGCAGCAAGCATTAAAAATAACCAAAAGCCAGCGGCAATTGCGATCCGCCAGTCTCGGCTGCAGTTTGCCCTCCCCTCGCCCCCCTCCTTTTACCCTCCAGCTGCACCACCCGCCTCATCCGGCGTCACGTTGTCACATTAAGTAGGCAAATCGTAAAAACGGCAAACAACAAAATAAAAAAAAAAAACAGGAAAAAGTGCGTAATTATGTGAAGATATTTTGGCGTGCAGCTGGCTAAATCGCCCACCAGCTAATGAGCTGCATTCCCGCCCCCACAGCCCCCAGATCGCATCTCTTTGTTGCATCATAAATTGCCGAAACAAGGGGCTCAACCTGGCCAAGTACACTTGTCTCCTGTGCGAGGTCTTTCAATTTAACAAAATTAAAATAATAATTACCGCTCGTAAGTGCATTAAAACGCAGCGAGATGAGACAATTGAGGGCAGGAGCATCTTGAAAGGATTTTCGGCTTTTGATGTGCGGCCAATTTGCGAGTCGGGAGGTTTTTATGCCTGCGTTTTTATTGCGGCTGCGAACAGGAAATGCCAGCATTTCAATTGCGAAAGCCGCCCGCAAAACAGGCTAAGGAAGAGAGATATTGAACTGGAGGAGCTGGCGGTAGTTAAGCGATATTAATAACTTATTTCGTGCTATTAAAAAAATGCATAATTAGAAAAATATGAAAAAAATAAAATAGAAATCTCCACATATAAGCCTATAAATTATTATGACATATGCTGTCAGAATTTAAACATGTTCTGTTGGCGGAAAATATTTTATTATTCTAAATATAACTTAAACATAAAATGTATATTTCATCGAGACTTTTGGCTTTGATTATAAAATATATGAACTAAATTTATATAAGATTAGGCTTAAATTCGAAACCAGATCAATACACATATATATGTAAGATACTATATTATTATAATTATTTGATAATACTATTTTGGTTTATAATATGTAAAAAACTAACGATAACCATTGCATTTATGCTAGCAACACGTGAAAAATATTTGACCACATATTTACCCCAGTTGTTTATGCTCTTAATTAAGTTGAGCCCATCCACAGCTCTGAAAGAAGAATTCCACTCGAAGCCCACGCGAAAAATGCCAAAACATTTTGTGGCGATCCAATGTGCTAAATGCAGAGAAACAGCCACACTTTTACACGCTCATTTAATAATGAACAATAATGAACAGCAATAATAATCAACACAAAACGTGCAATGCGAGAAAGATACACACACACACACACACACACACACACATGCTCGCAGTTGGCAAACGAATTTTTATCAACGAACGCGCATCATTTCAATTAAGAAAATGTCACAAGTGTCCAAATGGAAACGGCACACGGGCAGCTCGATCCTCGCCTCTCTCTCTTTCTCTCTCTCACTCTTCCTCTCTTCTTCTCTGGTACTGCGACGACAAACACGCAAAGAGCGAGCAGATCGCAGAGGATCAGTTCTTCTAATGCGCACTTTCATTTCAATTGCATCCCACCCCCACCCAACCCCTTACCCTACCAATAAGTTACGCTTACCCCGCACACCCAAGACGGCATTTTAATGGCTCAGTTTTTGGAGCCATTTCCCATAATTAATTCGAATTGTCACACGCAAAAAAACAAAAAAAAAAAAGCGAAGAACGGCAACTGCCTTCGATTCGCCTTCTGTTCTAATTCATTGCGTTTTTGTTGTTATATTTTTTGTTTGATATTATTGTTGTTGCTCATTCTTAATTAGTAATTAAATAATTTATGCTTTGCGTTTTCACTGCGACGCATTCCGGCAATGAGCAAGACCTTAAAACCAAACATGAAACCATAATTAATTTTGTGTTTTTTTTTGTTGTTGGTCGTTTTGTAGCCAAAAAGTATTTTGCTCAATTAGCAATTAAATTTCTTCATAGACCATTGCGTGTGTCAAAGTGCCCAACTAGATGTCCACGCACTTAACTAGCAGTTAATACACACACACACACACACACACACACACACAGAGTGCGACATTCGTCAGGGGTTGATATTGGTATCCACACTGCTCTGATGGATGGCTAGCAGATAAATGTCATTGATAATGCGAGTGTGTCGTGTTTTGTTGCACAGCTAATTATATGTACGGCAAAGAAATAAATATTAATATTATGCAAAAATCTATGGGATCATCTCGAAATTCATGTGAAGAAAAATCTAAAATGGGTTTTAAATATCTTTAAAAGTTAAAAAACAAAAAATTAGACTAAACTTCAACAGCACCTGTAACACTATTACTATTAAGTTGCGAAAAAGTTAATAATCAGTTGGGATTTTTTTGTAAGTCGCCAAAGAATTAGGCAAAACAAGATTATTTGAAACCAGTTTGATGGTATGTATAAATCAAAGCGATCATCCCGAAGGAAACTCTAAAATAACTTTTAAATTTCTGTAATAATTCAAAAACAAAAAATGATAATAAACTAAGCTAAAAGCTCAGCAATATTATTATTATTAAGTTGCCAGAAAGTTATAATGGATTGGGGTTTTTTGTAAATCGCAAAAAAATTGGGCAAATTAAATCTTAACAAGTTAACTCAGCAACAGGAATTTAAAATAAGTTGTATATTATAATTGTATTGTATATTAGTATATTGTATATAAGTTCAAAAATCAAAAAATGCTACTAAACTTTAAAGCTAAATTCACATATAGCACTATATATTGTTATTATTCTTATTATTACGTTGTCAAAAAGTTAATAATTGTACGGGTTTCTTTTTTGGTAAGTCGCCAAAAACTAGATAAATAGAAATCTAAACAAGATGACTCAGAAACAACTTTGATATTATGTGGAAAACTAAGCGATTCTAACATTATTTTTAAATTTTTTTAATGATTAAAAAACAAAAATGTTTCTAAATGCTTAAAGCTCAACTCACATACATTATTATTAGTATTTTATTAATTTGCTAGAAAGTTAAAATTGTTTGGGAGGGTTTTTATTGTAAGTCGCCAAAAAATTAGGCAAATAAAACTCGAAACAAGATTGATATTAAGTAAAAATCTAAGCGAACACTTCAAAATTCATTCAAAGGGAAATCTAAAATAATTTTTAAATTTCTTTAAAGATTAACAATTAAATGCTTAATTCACATATATCACATTACTTTACATTATTACATACATTATTATTATTATTATTAATAAGTTGCTAGAAAGTTAATAATAGCTTGGGGGTTTTTTTGTAAGTCGCCAAATAATTAGGCAAATAAAATTTGAAACAAGATTACTTGGTTCAACGATAAATAAAAAAGAAATAAACACAATAAAGAGCTCACTTTTTTCCCTTTGCCAAACCGTCGGCACAAGCTGCTTAGCCACTTTAGCCATAAAAATGTAACACCTGCTTATCTGCACAACCTCCTCAGCACTGGACAACAGACAGCCGAAAGGCAACCCCTCGCCCCTTAGCCCCAACCCTTGGTTACTGGCAAACTAAGCCGCAGGCAGCCCAAAGCAACCAAAAACATTTCTCAAAAGGGGCGCTGGGAAAAAAGTATATTCGGTGGGGGTGTGAAACCTGACCTAACCCCAACTGGAGCCGGCGCAAATACCGTAAAAACACTTTACGGAATTTCTCAACGCCTGGTAAGCCATGGCACGGGCGTAAAATCAACCCCAAAACTTAACCAAAGTTGCTGCTCCAAAGCAAAGTCGTTAAAGTCGCCGCCAACTGCCGACGGCAAAAGAATCAAACACGGAAGGAACGAGAGAGAGCGGAAAACAAATGTGGACGGGGCGACGGAGAGGGGCATCGAAAATCTTTAAAAACATTTAACGGATTTGGCTTTTTGGGGGCGTTGGCAATGTTTTCATTTTACATGCATTATCCTGGCCACCAAAGTGTTGACATTAAAATAATAATTTTAATTGCTTCAAATAACACAAAGTCCTTTTTTTTCTACACAACGACTTTGACCCTTGCGAGTCTCATTTTTTGCTTGCCAAAAAGGATGAGCTGCAAGTGTGTGCGTGTGTGTGGGTGTGGGTGTGTAGTGCATGTGGGTCTATTTAAACACAAAGGGTAATTAACATTTTTCTTGCCCGGGCCCTGCCAAAGGATAAGCAGCCAAAGTCAAAATGAGCTGCGGACTGCAGGACATGCTCACCTAAAAAAAAAGGACCACATATTACGAGTTTGGTGGCCGCTTGGGTTAGTGTGTTTTTTTTTTTGTATTTTTGCGGTTTTTGCATTTGGTTTAACTTGGCTGGTGGTAATGCCTTTGGGGTCTTCTCGGTTTCTCCGCATGTGAGCAAGTGTGTGTGTGTGTGTGTGTGTGTGTGTTTGTGTGTGTATGTGTATGTGCGGATTTGTTGCAGCGACCGCCTTTCAACACCTTCAGCAAAGCGTGAATTAAGTGCTCGAGATTTTGCAACACTTAATACAAACAAATTTGCTATATGCCCCGTGCCCCATTGCGTGCAACATGTGGCACTCTGTGGGTCACTCTTTCTCTTCCTTTCTCTCTCTCTCTCTGCAGTATCCGTGTCTTGGAGTTAATTGCGCAATTAGCTCGACAGTTGTCTGTGCCATGTGACGACTGCGACATGTCTCATTAACTGGGCAGATAGTACTTCAAGTTCTCCTCAGACTCTCGCCAAGAGAAGCGACATTTTTAATTGCGCTTAATTAACAAAAATTAAACGAGTTACACTAAAAACACGAAACACAACTGAAAACCGTTAGAAAGCAGTGGGGTCTTTGTGATTTCAAAGTTCAAAAATAAAATCCAAAAATATCGAACTTTCATCCAAGTAAATGAAACTCTATCTATTTGCTGTTATTCCAGTTGTTGAGCATATTATTTATATATTTTTTTTAAATACAAAAACCTATTATTATCTCTGATATCCCCTTTAGTTTTCTTAACATATATATGTTTATATTAATTTTGTTTGCTATACCTACAATTAGTCATCGCATCTTCACATTTTAACCACAATAACCACATTTGTGGTTGGGGCAACAGCTGTTTTTGGTCCGTTTCTGCGCTCCTAACTGAAACCGAGGCACGATTAACAACATAAACAGCAGCAAACAGTAGCCTTAATTGTTTGGCACTTAATCAAAATGAGCAGCCCTAGACAGGGCCAGAGGCTCGTAGGCAGGGGGGAGTGGGAGCGGGAGCGAGAATGGGAGCCCAGTTGGGTCTGTCCCGCAGCCGTAGCTATCAAAGGCTCTGCCTGGGTATGGCAAAATGTTTAACCCAAAGTTGCACAAAAGCGTTTCGTTGATACTGAGAATGTTGTAGTTGTTGCTGTTGCTGTTGCTGTTACTGTTAAAAAGCAAAAAATTGAAAACTAAAGAGCAACTTGGGGCGCACGCCAGTCAGGAACGGGGACACACAGCCAGAGGACAGACAAACGACGACGACGACGACGACATCAACACCCGGCCAATGTGAAAAGAAAAACGTTTTATGAGCTCATTCACAAAAAGGGACACACATACACAAACACACACACAAACACACACACAGACACTCGCAGACCCACAAAAGGAGCTGTTCCGGAGGACAAAACAACCTGTTGCATATTTTAGCACAAATTTGCCAAAGTGTGGCAGCTCTTTTTTTTATAGTCATGTTCTTAGGGGCGGGGGGCAGTGGCCCAAGTCGTGTGCCAAAATTATATGTTAAAACATCAACACGAAGGGAGTTTTTCCTCTTTTTTCCCTTATTGCTTTTTTTTGAGGTCTGTTTTGTATAAGATTTGTTAACGGGGCCCGCAGCCGAGCTGGCTGAAATCTTTTGGCACTGCACGTTTTTGGTGTCCTGTTTTCTGAGCTGGCTGCCAAGTGTCTGTAATTTTTCTTTTAGTGGGTGTTTTAATAGAGTTTTCGCATTTGAATGCCTGCTGAATGTGTGGGTGTGGGTGTCTGCAGCACTGTGGGCGTTTTAAGTGCGCCTAATGGGCCACTCGAATGCTGCCACGGGCAAGTTGCAAAATCAGTTGCATGTGGCAGCGTTGGCACGTTGACTGAAGCTGAAGGTCAAGAACTGTACCTCACCGATTCAGATACAACTTGCCTGAACAGATACATTTAAAGGTTTAAGTGTGCACTTAGTGATTACTTACACGAATATCTTTAAAGTTTTCTTCTACTCCAGTAATTGGATTTTCCAGACTTTTGGTATTTGAATTTAAGAGTAATATTTTATTAAGAATTAATAATATTTTATGAGTCAATAATGAAGTTGTATTAAACACCTGTTGTCAAATTTTACCACTTTTTATTAAGAACTTCACCTCATGGCCAATTGATTCCTATAGAAAAAAACCAGGCAATCTTCAATGTTTTTGATGTTTTTGTTCGCCTTTGTGTTTGGCTTTTTGTGTGCCCGCTTCTTCCCCAGTTGCTTGTCAAGGCAACACCAGCTAAAACCGACCAACAACAACAACAACAACAACAACAACAACTTCGGCACTCGCGTCTGTCACATTAAGACGACAGCGGCGATGCCTTGGCAATGCTGTGCGCCTGCTGCTATTAGCCAACTAACCCAGCGAAGGCGCCGCCTGTTGCGCCAACTGTTGGCCAAGTTGAGGTGCAGAGCCGGGCGGACTCTCGCCTCGCTGCCATGGCCATGGCCAAGACGTCTAAGCCGTGTCGTCATTTGAGGCTTTTACAACTTTATAAGTTGTTTTCTTTCCTTGTTGCCGTTGTTGTTGTTCTTGTTGTTGTTTTTCTCGTTGCTGCTGCTGCTGCTGCTGCTTTTTGTGCGCATCTTCGTCTGGCATGTGACGTCACGCGGCAGCGACTGCCGATTTTTCGCACGCTGTTTTTTGTTTGTCTGCTGCCGCCGTTTGCTGCGCTGCTGTTATTGCGGCGACGTCAACGCGGCGTGTGTGTGTCTGTTTGCCTCGCTGTGCACGGTTGTGCGAGTGTGCGAGTGTATTTATACTCGACCAGCAACTCAAAAGGGCATATTTGTGCATTGTCAGCTTGGCTGTGCGACCATCTAGTTGCATGAATGCAATTTTATTCGCTGCTATGGAGTAGAATCTTGGAATATATGGTTTTCTATACTCGTTTCATATAAAGTGTGAACATTTTTATTGACAGATTAAAATTTACCTAAATAAAAAAATTAAAAAAAAATTTTTTTTGAAATTATTGGTAAAACATCATAAAGTTAGAAATTTTTTAAAAAAACTTTATATTTAAGAATTTAGAATTTTAAGTCCATATTTTTTATTGATTGTATTTCTCATATAAAGCACGAAATAACAGTAAAGTGGTTTTGAGGTGGTTAAATTTTTGTTTAAACATCATGCCAAAATTGCATCCCGCATCCATAGTTCCCATATTTCCAATATTTCCCATAAAACTAAATTGGATGCCATTTTTGTTATGATTTGTCCTCTCGATTGAATCTACACGTACATTTAAAAATATATCTAATTTACAAAATAAAATGTAGTTAATTTCCTGTTAAATTTGAATGAGTATTGCGTAATCGGTAACACCCGACTGCAATGTTCTTACTGTTTTTTCTTTGTACAAACTTGGCCGCAATCTGTGCGATCTCTGCAGCCGACGCCGCCTTCCATTCATGAACTTTGCTTGCTTCATTCATAAGCAAAAGAAAAAAAATATTATAAAAAAAGACAAAAACAACGAACGCTTAGCGCCATTTTTGGTTTCGTATTCGTGTTTTATTTATGGTTTGTTATGGCCGACGCTCGATTGATGTGCCCGATTAGCAGGTCGAAGCAACCAGTTACAGTTACATTTGCAGTGCCAGCTCGGCGAAGGTAAAAACTTATCTAAATGAGCCCCGGTCGTTTATTACATGCAATTACTGGCGCACATTGCGTATAAGTAATGTAAATTGTCTGCGATTGCCGGGCAAACCACAAATCGACCGACTTTTGATTACTGCCAGCACTTGCATTATAATTTTGCATAATTTCAAAATGCAAAAACAACAAAAACCAATACCAAATGACGCGGCATTCGTAAATTGCATCAACTGTGGAATACCAGGAAAAAATTTATTTAAGCAAATCCGAAAGATAAATGCTCTAAGCGGCAATTAAATATAATACATATTTCAAAGTATTACAAAAATTAACCTAAATTGACAAAACATATTCGAGTCTTCATTAATGTGCGCCGTCAATTTCGTATACTCTCTCCATAGGGAAATTATGTAAACGATATGCAAGTAAAAAGCAGCAGGACAAAAACGGCAACTAGGAAAACAGACCCTGATTTCCAGAGCTGATTTCAGATTTGTGGCTGGTTGGCTAGCAAACAATTCTTATACCAAGAGCTATGCAATTTATGAGCCCCAAATCAGCGTAATTTTCTGCGTTCTTGGGGTTCAGTGTATGATTGTTAATGTTACATATGTACACACATTGGGACTAACTGGGAACCGATTGGTTTAAATTTTTTATGTGATTTGCATTGTGTTGACAAGTGAAACGCGTGTTTATTTAAGAATTTAATAAAGATTTGGAGACTTGTAAAATAGTATTTACATTGTCAATTTATTTATTTACATATCTGATATTATGCAATGTTTAATGCGCACATGCCAATTTCCTAATCTTAAAAGACCAATAACTATATACTATAAGTTATTTTTATTACTTTTGGCACACAATTCGCTTAGTTTATGTTTTCTATTGCTTATTTGGCAGGATATCAGAATATTTATTGCCAGCTAGCATTTGTATCGCAACTAGAAAGAAAATTGATGTGACTTATCGTTCATTTATAGGCACCTTATGTAAGCCAAGGGCCCCGAGGGTCGCTTCCCAAATAGGGGCACACAATTATCCATTGCGTGTATTTATTTACAATAATTAAATCTGTCAAGCTTGAAAACGTATTTCAATTATCGCTCAGCGCGTAGAACATTTAGAGAGAGATACTTGGAAAAAGTCGAGTGCAGCAAGAGAAACAACAACTAATTGTTGGATAGCTGGGGGCTCTCTGGGCGCGTTGTGATTTGTGATTGGTCGACAGCTGGAGCTTGTTGGTTGGAAGTTGGAAGGCAGCTGGAATGCTGTCGCCGTTAATTGGGCAAATTATTTTACTTATTATTAATAAATATGTATTGTGTTATTGTTGTTTATTAATTGGCATTATTGCCAGTCGCTGGCAGTCGGCAGCGACGTCAGCGCAGCTTCAAATTGCGTCATTTGTGACGCGTGAAACAATTAACTCGCCACGAGGATCCTAAAAAGAATCTGAGACTGTAAAGAAAATCAAGTGAAACGCACAAATTCATGAAAACTGAAATGTGACTGAGGCAATTATTGAACAGTGTAAAGTTGGGGAACACTTAATTCATCGTTGTTTATTTTCTAATAATTTCTTTTAATATAATAACCACAGGAACTTACTTTTGCCTTTCGATTCGCCTCAACTGATTTCAATTATTTACGCATTTATGTATTGTTTCTGACCAACTGCTTAGGTAATTAACAGTTCCCCTGGGTGTGGGGATTTTTACATTAAATCGCAGAAACTTGAGGCTGCACCTCCTCCCCGAATAGGCCGCCAGCATATTGTTCCAAGAAATCAACACATCATCATCATCATTGGCATCGGCATCGTCAGCAGCATCAGCATCAGCATCAACATCAGCATCAGCATAGGAACGAAGGAACAACGCACATGGCACTTGAGTGTGTACAAAAATTAACACATTTAAATGACTTTCATTAAAAGTTGATTAATATGGCCCTGATTGGTTATGAGCTTTGGTTTTGGTGCTGTTTCTGTATCTGTTCTGTTCACTTTTGTTCTCTTTTTTTTTTGTTATGTTTTTTGTTCAGTTCGCTTTCTTTGGCTCATTGGCGTCATTTGCGGGCCTTGCTTGCCTCAATTATTGTCGCATAAATTGAGCATTTAGTGCTTTTCACTGATTTCGATTTTTATTTATTTACGTATTGAGCGGGCAAAGATTTTTTTATTTTATTATTTATTATTTTTTGTTGTTGTTGTTATTTGTTGAACAAAAGAATGTTGAGTCTCAATATTTTTCAATGAGCCGTAATTTAGACTCATTTAAATAAATATATTTCCTTGATTGGCTTTTGCATTATTATTATGACGATGTTGTCGATGCTAATGTCGATGCCGAAGCTGATGATGATGCCGATAATGGCCAGGCAATTGCAATAACGAGTTCAATGCAAAGTTATTTAACCTTTTAATAAGATGCCGACGCCGACAATCGTTAGATAACAATTGCCGAATTATGTTTATCAAATGCGCAATTGAAAAGTACAGTTGCTGCAGCAATTGTAGCTGCCGAAACAATGAATTGATTTTATTTGACTATATTGCTTAGATTGTTCAAAAGTATTAACACAAAATATATTTACTAATTATGATCGTTGGATACACAAAAAAATTAAGTGTTTCGTGTCTAGAACCCCACCTTTTAGACTTGATTACTCATTAAGATTGAATTTACTAAAGTCAAGTAGTAAGTATTTTCGTTTTCTGAAAATTTTGCGGTGTAGTCGAACTCTTATTCAAACTGTTGAATAAGTTAAATTTGTTTCCAATATAAATCCTTCAAATTCCAGTAGTTATTTATGCCTTCACATCTTTTCATTGGCACTAAAAAAATCTCTAAAAACCAATTAAATATTCAATACTAAAATTGGATACACAGAGAGAGCAAATCAAGTATTTTGTGTCTAAAACCCCATCTTTTAGACTAGATAACCCATTAAGATTGAAATTACTGAAGTCAAAAAGTGAGTATTTTCGTTTTCTGAAAATATTTATGTAAATATTTATGCGTTCACATCTTTTCATTGGCACTTGAAAATTCTCTAAAAACAAATTGAGTATTCCATACTAAAATTGATTAATTTTACTCTGATTAACCGTTAGAAAGTCAACATGGCGCGCTGTGGTACAGTTGCCTCAGATTTGGTGGCGTTGCCCAATCAGCCTCATGCATTTATGCATAAGTCGGGGCCGTCACGCACTTAATGAGCCTCCGCGGCGACTGTACCTGCGTCCGCGGGCGCTGGCGACAGCAAATTGGCGCATTTAATAATCATTTACAGTGTGTTTTGTAGCCGCTAATTTCTTGCAGGCGTTTGCTGTGCGCGCACTTTCAAAATTGCCCTCAGCCATAGACTCAGCCAGAGCAAGGGAGACAGATAGATGCACGCATGCGTGGCCCCCACGGCGTTGCCATATCGCGCGCTTTCTGGGCGTCACTTGCCGCTGTCGCTGTTGTTGGTATCGTGTTGCAGTTGCCGTTGCCAGTTGCTGTCGTCGACGTCGCGTAATTTACATTAATTGGCACACGGCGTCGTACATATAAATTTTTTGCGCGCTTAAACTTTAATTTCATGCGTGCCATTTGATTTTAGCTGTTTGCTGTTGCTGTTGCTCTGGTGCCATAGTTGCCACTCCGAGCGCAAGTTATAGGAAAGTGTGACGACAACGTCAGCGACACAGCATAGCTAACGAACGATGGCTGCAAACTTTTGGCGCGCAGTGTCTGTGTTGCAAATATTGGGGCGTTTTGTGGGCCTATTTTTTGGATACGGGTACGGGTACGGTTATGGGGCGCCGCAAGGAAACGAGCGGCGCATATTTAGGCATCTAGTTATAGGTCTTTATAACACAGCTTATGGCATTCAATTAGCCTGTCTGAGACATTCTCTTGCCAGATAAATAACTGCTCGAGCGTGTGGGCTTGGAAGTGTGATTAGTAAATAAGTGCATTTCAAATATATTTTAAAAGTACATTCTTCGAAAGTGACGCGGAATTCCGCAATGATTAATTTTAAAATTGTTTACTTTATATATATGTACATATACTTTGTATATACAATTTAATTATCTTTATATACATTTTTTGTCTTAATTCCAATTTTTACCCATATAATTATTTTCCACACTAGAGTTTGTTTTTATTGTTATCAAACACCAAAAAAAATATTGAAACGTACTTATAATTAGCCTCTTATCTTTTATTATTTTATATTATTTTTAATTTCTGGTCACTTTGGCATTCACAAATGAGTCGTTTTATTAGACTTAAAACCCTCTGTGCAGTTCAGTTAGTTGTCTGGTCCTCGTTCAATTAATTAACACACTTTCACAGCGCATTTCTTTCTTTCTGGCGACAATTTTCGTTGACGTCAATTTTATTCGTTTTATTCGCTGCTGTTGTTGTGCTCATTTTACTATATCATCAGGTCAAATCTCAATTAACAAATATAACGATTTTGCTGTTGCTTTCTCGCTTTCACGCTTTCTTCGCGGCACATTCGCCATTTTCTGAATTCTGCTGCAATTTTTTGCTTAATAAACAATTAAAAACATTAATAGAAATTTATTTCAATTGAAATCAAAAATTTCTCTGCATTAGCCAAGCGCTGCTCCAGTTGAGAACTACATATTTGCATGCGAGTTCAATATATGAACCGTGCGCATTACTCGCCATTTCCTCATAAGAAGCAATTTCCATAATTTCCCTTAGCCCACATTGTTCTTAAGCCCCCACGGGGACCTTAACAGCAAACATTTAAAGTTTAATTAAAAGCCACATCACAATCGACTTGTAATCAGCTTATATGCCAGTCAATTTATAGTCCGCTTGATTATGCCCGGCTAACTGCATAAGCAAATGACACCGCTGTGAGTCACGCTTCAGGCCCTGCGGCCACAAACATGTACAACAAGTGCTTGGCAACGAGATACTCCGAGTCAAGCTCGAAAGTACCGTGAAATTGCTATGCAAAGTTCCGGACCCACATTAAAAACTATTTATATATTTGTTTACATAATTGTATGAAAAAAGAAATTAAAAATTGTAATGTATGATTTTATTTAAATTTATCAAGTTTAATTTGTGTTATCGATAATTTATCGATAATTTGTAAATTCGTTTATCGAATATTTGATATCTAGAGTTTGTTTGCTTAGCTTAGCCATCAATTATTCTAGCCTTTTAATCAGTTTTGGGTGCAGGGTATAAATATGTGATGTAACGTAGGGAAAAAGTGCAACCTGTTATAATTATGACGTCGTTGGGTCGGGGGACGGCGGGTGGGGCTGCAGTCGGAGGCGGCCCTAATGGCACATATTGTTCTGGCGCGGACTAGCGATGCATTAAGTTGATTTTAATGAGTGCTGCCAGCTGCAAAAGGTAAATAAATAATTATAATAAATAAATAATAAATAATTGTTGGTCGCTGGGTGCGCAACAACAACAAATGACAACAATCGCCGTCAGCTAGGTACAGTTAGCTACACAACCATATGTTTGCCTTCTCGCTCGCACTTGTGCCAATTACCGCTGCCGGAGGAGGCTAATTATTATTACTGCACGTACTAATGCAATGAGCTGAGTTACCAAGTGCCTAGTTAACCCCCTTTGCACCCGACCATGCCCTACTTAATCACAGCTTATTAAGCGATTAAAGACGCCATTTCAATGCAACTTTGTCGACGATCCATTAAAAACTAAATGTATCTTTTTGTTTTGTTTTGTATCTGTATCTGGCGAGTGTGTGCAGCTCATTAGCAGCTCAGCTTAGGTGAGGTACCTATGTATATGCAAATTATAATTGTATTTAATATATAATCGATAATCATCATTGATCGATTAATTGCATACATTTTTTATTGCATCGTTTTTTATTAGATTTTTTTTATTACGCTTCTAATGGGTTTTTGTGGGCCTCGGTTAATGACTCAAATGCAGCTGAAGGTCGCGCTCAAGATTGGCCCAACAAGTTGATAGAAATGCAAAAAATAGTTGCATCATGTCAAGTTAGGGTCAGTATTTTTTGATCAGTGCTTGAACATGTCCACCTCCATCTACCGACACATCTGGCAGTTAATCGATTCGAAATTCGATTACCATAACACTTTCAATCCAGTTTTTGCAATCAACCCGAAAACACTTTACAACCCCACAGACAGAGAGAGCAACCCTCGGCTGGTCGGCGGTTTGGAATGCCAATTCCTGTCCATGCGAACCCCGCGGCTAAATTCTAATTATAATCGCGTATCGCCTGTGCCAAAGCTCCAATAAACCTTTGTCAAGCGCCCCTCACTAAGCCCCGAGTTCCACTGTTTCAGAGCTGAGTTGTCATTAACGGCCCACACTGCCCGGCAACTGCGATCCGAACATGCCAGGCGGCATTTGCATTAATTTTGCAGCGCCAGAAAAATAAAAAATAAAAAAAAAGAAAGAAATTTCCATAATGAGCACGTACACAATCACTTACCCCGGACTTGGCCTCAGACCCTTGGTTCTGGCCACATGCAACTCGCAAAAGGGTTTCGCATATTTCCCATTGTGCTCACCGAAAAAGGGGTTACAAAAATTTTTATAATTAGTTGGCCGTTGCCCGTTGCCCAGCACCAAATGCAATCCAAGCCAAGCAGAAGCAGGTTTTACGTATATTTTTTTGTCGAGCACTTTTTCTACGCTTTTTGCCAAATATTTAGACGTTGATTATGGCGCCCTAACCCAGAGTCCGTGCTAAAAACGCAGCTCTGGGCAAACGATTTTGGTGCGTGCTCAATTGGGGAGTTTTCTGGCCGGGGCCTGTCGAGAGCCCCGCCCACCAGCCCACATGCCGTTTCTTTTGTTTTTCGCTAATTTAGCAAAATTATGTTTTGTGCTCTCATGTCGTGTGCGATTCGTGTTGCAGTCGTTCATTTCCAAACCCCCCAATATTATTATACAACTGCAACACGAATGGGACATGCAATTTTCGACCTATGCCTTGTTCACCTATCATCGTAAAGGTAGATTCGCTTTGCCATTAGGTTTGATCGCAAATAGAGAATCCACAATTTTCACAATTTCTTACAGGGTTAAATAAATAACTTTAATTTGTAATATTTTATGGGATGTGTTTTGTAATATTTCTATATTATAATAAAAAATAAAAATTGCAATATTTCTATATTATTTAATTTAATTTTAATTTTTTTAAAGAGAGGGTATTGCAATTGCCACATGCCGAATGAACCATTTACCTTCTTTTTATATTTTTTCTCATTATTTCTTTCTAAATGAATTAAAATTGCCAAATGTGGGCGGGTTTGGGAAGGGAGAGGCTTGCTTTTTAATGCAAATACAAAATGCGAATAACTCATTACGAGGCGCATTAAGGACATGTGTGTGTGTGTGTATGCAGGACTCACACTATGAGAGGGCTGCTTTAAGCCTCATCCTGTGTGGGTCTGGTCTGACTTGGCTCGGCCTGGCATGACTTTGACTTCCTTTTTGCTGAGCTCTCCCCTCTCTTTCTCTCTCTCTCTCTCTCTCTCTCTCTCTGGGGGCGTTTGACTGTTCAGCTTGCACATGTTTATTGTTGTTGCTGTTGTTGTTGTTGTTATTGTTATATTGAGTACGCCTCTGGTATTGTTGCTGCTGGTTGTTGTGCTATTGGCATCGCCTAGTGCGTGCTCAGTTTGAATCACGCAAATTTCATTATTATTATTTTTAATGATTTGAGTGGAAAAGTCGACAGCAAAAAAACAGTAAAGCAAATCAAACAACAAATATATAACATAATACAACAATACAATGCGAAACAAGAAAACACCCAGTTTAAATAGTCCACTGACCGGATTGAAATGCATTTTGTTAGCACTAAGTGGGCTTCGACTCGCATTGCCCCGTGGATCACGTATGTAATGTAAATTATTGGCCCGTGCCATGCGTTTGATAATGCTCTCCCGTCCATTTGGCCTAGGGTAATTTAGTCTGAGTTAATGGCAAACGAGTTTTTACCTGTATCTATATCTGTGCTTTCGCAGTGCCTTCTTTCCAATTTAATTTATTTATATAATTATTGTGTTACTTTGTAATCAAAGTTGTAGGTTTTACATTATTATATTCATTTCCCTATAATAACTGGACTAGTTATTAAATATGTATACAAACCTATTTCACTGGTAGATGAAATGAAAAAGTTTTCGTTCTATCTCTGTTACTACTTATTCCTGTAGGAAATTTTAATGATTTTAACATCAAAATAATTTTTATTTTTTAACAAATAAATATACAAACCTATTGCACTGATAGATTGCATAAAATGGGTTTGGTTCTATCTTATTACTGAAAAACAATTTTAATGGCTTGTCACTTTTTGCAGTTTTTCTTATAAAATCTTAATTTTACATTAGTTGAAAAATCTTTCTGTATTTTTTGTACTATCTTTTAACCTTCATAGATTGTTTGCAATCCGTTTGTTACTGCAGCCTTCAAACCTTATGGCGCTGGCTCAATTTGGTAAACTAGGAGCTCTTGACTTTCATTAGTATCCCTCAAACCTCTCCATTAGCTTTACGTAATGTGCCTCCTTAACGGTTGTGTTCTATGTGTAATCGTGTGTAATTTTTAAGAAAATTTCACGTTTACACATGTATAAACTCACACACACACACACACACACACACACACGTGTACTTTGGCGGGTGCATGAACATCCCCGACAACAACAACCCCAAAACAATGCAATGGCCAACAACAACTCACCCAGAAAACTTTTCAGCTCATGATATGTGTGTGTGTGTGTGTGTGTTGTGGGTGTTATTGTCTGTGTGTGCGTAAGTAAATGTTGCATAAATAATTTTAACTGAATGACTTAATGTTGTGCTGGCCACCCGGTGGCATGGGGCGCATTATCGATTATTTTCCAGGCCGGCACTCGAAAAGTTTAGCTGCCAAAAAAGTTGCAACACTTTGTGCAACGTCGTGCAACGTCGATTTCCTTAAAGTAGTCGATTTTCGATTGTCGCTTGTCGTTTGGCGTTTAATGTGCATTCTGTGCTAATTACAAATCAAAAGGCAATTTAATGGCCTACGGCATAAACTGGAGTTGGCTGAAGCCGGACGCAGTTTTCCAATCAAAAATTGCTTTGTGCCACATTTGAAGCGATACCTCTAAATGGATGCTAGAATGTGCTACAATTTAGTTTGACTATTAATTACAGCGACGAGGCAGCAGCAGCATGTTCAGCTTGTTGCAGCTATGCAAAATTATTGATGATTTTATTAATTTGAATATTGGCTACGAATCGCCGCTCCGGTCTGCATGACAAAACGTTGGCCAAGACATTGGCCGGTTGAGTGTCTCAAATGATAAATTTTTAGCAATAGAAAGTTGCATGGAGATTGCAATTTATAGCTAGATTTTACGGCAGCAACATGTTGCAAGCGCGTTGCGGCAACAAAATGAGTATAATTAGACTGGTTTGTAATGCGTTATATGCGATAGGCCGGCGCATGTTGCAGATGTTGCATGTTCAACAAACAACAAAAAAAACCTACTCAAGCGCTCGATTTGAATTATAGCTGGCTGGCCATAGCGATAATTAATCGTGCTATTTAGTGTGCTACATGAAATTCTACCAGTTTGTCGGTTATTGATTAGATTTGCTGCAGCAAGGCTGCTGCTGCTGCTGCTGCAGGAAGCGCTGTTGCATGTTGCTGCTTGCCTGTGCAATTTAGACAGACTTTTAATATGCGCAAATTGTACTTAATTTGGCTGGCACATTTTGTCGCTGCAATTTGCCATGTTTACGGCAAACTTTCACAACATGTTGCCGAGGAGCAGCAGCAACAATTGCTCATCAAACGCGCGCCCAGCAGCCTACACTGAGCGACAAACAACACATGAAATCAATTTTTAATTTAAGCAGCCAGCAGAAAATTCTGCACGATAATTTCCAGGCATGTCTCTTAAGTAGTCTGCATTTCTCTCTCTGTAATTGCTGTGCTGCATTCGTGTGTTGCTTTGTTTTGCATTGTTTGCTGCTTATGCATATGCCACATGACTCTGCCACACCAAACACACGCACACACACACACACTCACGACCATGGCCCAGACATTTGCATGCAATGTACAAAATTAATTATTACTCCTCCTCGACTCCTGGCGGTGTCCACTTCCTGTCCAAAATCTACAACACAACGTCTGCTGCCTGGAGTCGGGCAGGACATGTATCCTGCACACAACTTGCAAGGCATCGTCCTCGACCTACCTCCCTCTCCCTCTCCCTCTTCCACCCCCCTTTCCAGCTTGTGGCTCATTATGACCAACGACGTCGGCGACGTGGCCGGAAAAGTGCGTTCGTTGACTGCTGCCGGCTGCCCCGCATCGACTCGAACACGGACTCGGTCTCGGTCTCGGACTCGGACTCGGAATCCCGACTCGGACTCCTACTCCGACTCCGATTCGGTTGTTGTTGCTTGCATTGGTCATGGCGGCTTTGCATTATTACAACTGCAGACAGTTGTAGGCGAGTTGGCCGCATAGTTGCCAACAACAACAACAACAACAACAAGTGCAACTCAAGCACAAACACACTCACACACACACACACATGCGAATACGCACATACACATCAATTTGCATTATGCATGAAAATCAACGCCCGTTTTGTGTACTTGGCAATGCCAAGCCGAAGACAGCAACAACACATCCAGAATCGGAGCACAACTTTGCATTTAGTGTTCGATTTTCGACCAGACATTCAATGTATGTGTGTGTGTGTGTGTGTGACTGCATTGGGCAGATATATCATGGTATAGAGACAAAGGTTTTTCGACTATTTAGCTGGTTGCCTTCATTTAGGCGACTTTGCTTGGCTCAGACTCTTTGAATCTGGATCTGGCAGCTTCTGCGTTAAAAGTTGCCTTAAAGAATAAATAACTGAAATTGAACCTGAGTCAATTTACTTTAGATATCGGGTTATTATTTAAAAATTATTCTAATTCTATATGATTTTAAGAATATAAATAAAAATTTCTAAAATAAATATATTTAATATTTATCAACAATTATTTTTACATAATTTGAATAATATTACATGCAAGATTTTTTTTCTTTTTTTCGCGTAGTAAATAAGTTTAATAAATAAAGAAGCAGTAGCTTTATGCATTATTATTTTAACTATAATATATATCGTTTTATAATTACCAATCTTATAAGTTCTTTGTTTGTATAAAGTTACATTTTCCTTTCAAACTTTTGGCTTTCTCTAGCTCCAAATCTTAGATACATCTTCACATAATTTATAAAGGAAAATTCGTTTGTGCCCAGATCTCGCACACATAAAGAACTGTGTACATATATTTTTATGCATGTGTTTGGCAGAAACTTTCTTGCCAGACGTGACTCACTCCTTTGGCAGGCTCCTGCCCAGTCCCGCCAGGCATATAAATTATAATGCGGAGTAGGTGTAAAATTTTCGATTACGACAGGCGGCAGGCACCCCGCACCACCCGCACCACCCGCACCACCCTAACCACCCGAACCCGAACCAGAACCACCCGCCTTGAGCCACACTGCGCTGCTGTGGCTACTTTGCGAACCCCTTTTCCTCTGCAGAGTCATTGTCCAGTGCAGGACATAGTCGTGGCTTGCAAGGACATGCACAGGACTCGGACTCGAAGCAACGTTTTGCATTTGCAAAATTATGCGGCATGTGTGCGAGCCCCTCCCCCACTGCCCCTCTTTTGGCTTTTGTTATTTGTATGTTGCTGTGGTCAACCGGATGGCAACAGGGATAATTAATGAAATTAATGCGCCCGGGCATGAGTTTTAAGTGCACGAAATATATTCGATAAATGTAAATTCTAAATTATGAGCCGAAGCAGACAAAAGGCACAGGTACAGTCACCATTTGGCCAACTGACTCCTGATGGGGTTGTTTGCACAACCGGCTGCATTTTAATGCCAATTAACTGCTGTATTCCATAGACATATTCCGTAGACACATTGTCGCATTCAAAAAGTTATCACAGAAATATTTTGATATAAGAATGAGAGAACTAAGTGCAGACTTAAAAGTTAATTACGAACTTTTTAATTTATATGAATATATATACCTATGAGGTAGCTACTCTTTTGTAAAAACAACATAACTTATCAGACACTAAATTATTTTAATTATATTATTTCTATAGCAAGTCAATATATATTGACAATAATTCAAAATATTTTAGTAATTCTAAAAATGACTTTATTATAAACACTAAATTTCAGAGTCACGCTGATACAGTAAATATTAAAAAATAATAATAATAATAAAAGAAATAAATACAAATAAATAGTTCACACACTTGTCACAATTTATAATAATAATA
This sequence comes from Drosophila micromelanica, assembly GCA_004143825.1. Taxonomy (NCBI): domain Eukaryota; kingdom Metazoa; phylum Arthropoda; class Insecta; order Diptera; family Drosophilidae; genus Drosophila; species Drosophila micromelanica. Next base: position 22,931 of record SCDY01000071.1, on the reverse strand, counting down.
TATTAGTTATGGCACTTTTATGTACATACAACTCACACGATCTAATCAATAAATGATTGGGTTATCAGCATGATATCAGAGTAAGTTAATCCTTTGATGCTTATTTGTTATTTACCATCCTTGCAGACGGCGCACACAATGCGAGCGGGTCAGTGACATGGCCGAGGGCTGCGAGGACTCTGCCGGCGCCGCAGAATCCACCACGTCACAACATAAGCTAGACAAGATGCTCGGCACGGTGCTGCCCTGTGAGGCGGCGATTGTCGCGACGCCCGGCAGCAGCAGCAGCAGCGGCGGCGGCGGTAACAACAGCAGCAGCAGCAACAGCGGCGGCGGCGGCGGCAACAGCGCTGCCAGCAACATTGTGAAGCGAGAGTTTTGCGATGGCAGCATCATGCCAGGTGCTAGTGTCAACAACAACAACAACAATAACAACAATACCAAAATGCAGGCATTAATATGCGCCAACAACAATAACAACAACAATACCGACAACAACAGCAGCAGCAACAACAACAACAACAACAACAACAACAACAACAATGCCAACAGCAGCAGCAGCTCGTCGTCATCCTCGTCCTCATGCTCATCCACCTCGTCCAGCTCGTCGGCCAGCACCCTAACCAGCTGCACCACCGCGGCCATTGTGCCCTCCAACTGCTCCACAAATGCCAACAAGTCGCCGGGCTCGCCCTACTCCCAGAGCGGCACCATCGGCATCGGAATAGGCATCGCCCTCGCCAGTCCCCTGCACGAGGCCAGCCCGCTGCCCAGCCGCTGCTCGCCGGCGGTCGCCGCGGCGCAGTCGCCATGTGGCGGTGCCACGCCCGCCACACCGCCGTCGGTCTCCTCCAACAGTTCATCGCATGTGCTGGCGCTCAACATCAAAACCGAGTCGGTGAGTCGCTAAACGCAAACAATTCCAATTAGAATCTAGTAATCAGAGCAGCAGCGTGAGCCGGGTTAGAGGGGAAAGAACATATCAAGATCGTAATTCACTTTATACTAAACTCAATTTTATATTTCTTCTTTAATTATACAAAAATATCGAAAAGTTAATAATAATGAATTTGAAAAACATTTACATATAAGAATTATAATAACAACTAATTAAAGTTAATAACCAATCTATTAAAAAAGTGAACGGGTTTTCTTTGTTTGCCAAGTATCTAAATAGTTATACATGCAAGTAGCATTCTTCAAGATCAATCTATGATTAAGAAATAAGGATTCGTTGTGGCTTAATGAACAAATCTAAATCTAGAATACCGCCATAGTTGCGCTTTGATCTGCGTGATTGGTGTGCCAAATAATTTGGTCACGCGCGCATCTCTAGTTGAATTCTTGAATTGGTTTGCATTTAATTAGCATGCAAGCGGCGCGGCGCAGCGATCATTAATTAGTTGCGGCACCGACTGGCTAATCATGAAATCAGCGAGCTTGCCGCAAAATGTTGCCGACACAACTGTGACAATTCCTGCAACAACTGCGGCCAAGCGACAAGGGCAAATTTGGCGTCAAACATTTTACGCTACATCAAGTTATTGAGCTGCCGCTGGCTAAAGCCATGTCGTGCACAAAAAAAAAAAAACAAAAAACAAAAAACAAAACAGCACAAAAATAAATAAATAAATACAAAATAAAAGCCGAAATCTTAATACCACAACAGCGGCGGCCACTACTCGGTCAAATATTTGTCCCAATTTTAATGACCATAAAAACTGAGCACAAAAAAAAATGAGATCACAAAAAAGTTTGTGCAATTGTCAGCAATAAATAAAAATTTCGCATGTCCTCGTTTGCTTGGGCTCGCATTGGCTTTGCCTGGGCTCGATTTGTGCCTGCTGGCGCATAGTTGCTCAGCGAATCAGCAGAAACCAATAGCAACAACAACAGCAACAACAACAAAAACATTAATACAGACGCTGATCCGTTGATAGCTGAATCGCTTGGATCAGTTTATGTGCCTCCGTTTTCAAGTTTATTTTTGTTTAATTTTTCGTCTAAGGCGTTTGTTGTCGTTGCTCGTAAAATTTACCAAATTATAGCCTGAATAAAGGGCTTCGATTTTGAGAAGGGGTAGTGTGTCATGAATACAAAAAATATCTTTAAGTTTTTAAAAGCTTTATTATAATTATCTTACACTTTATATATATTATATTTTTTGCTGGGTAATTATAAGTTGTGGGTTTTTTTTAAGTTTATTAATCAAATCTAAACTAATTCGTTTTAATGGAAATTTGTTTGTTAATAGACCGTGTTAGTCCCAAATAGATACAATTATGGATTAATCATTAATTGAATAAAAGCGTTTGTTCGATCGCCATGAGACATTCGCAAAAAATAAAATGTATAGAAGCATATTCGATATCTTTGACCGCATTTTGGCTTTGGCTGCTTTGTCTCTGTCCGATCCGCATCCACTCTAATGACACAATCAGCTCACACGACACGCACACACAACGAGTGACACCCTCTCAGGCGAGAGCTGCCCCCTGCCCCCTGCCACCCCCCTGATGCCCCCTGGTGCCCCCTGCTGCTGCTCCTTGAGCAAATCATGCAACTAAAATGCGACTTGTAATGCTCAAAAAGCCAAACAAAATGTTGTAAAAAGCAATTAATAAAAATAAAGCAATCAAAAAAGTGCATATAATTTATGTGCATGCAGTCAAATGAGTAATCGCCTGGGCCAAAATGCACACACTTAAGCACACACAAACACACACACACAACAACAAGAGCGACAATAATAAACCAGCAACATTTATTGAAAATTAAACAAAAAGAAACGACAGCAGCAACAACAGCATAAGGCAAATAATAAGCGCGAAATAATCAGCACACACATACACACATACACACACACACAGGCACTCGAAAAAAAAGAAATAAATTTATATTGGCGAGTGGAAACAAGAAAATCCAGGTGCTATAAAGATCGCATTAAAGGCCAGCGAAAAAAGAGTTGAATAGAACCACATTTTCAAACAACGAAATTCGCTTACACTTACGAGGGTTAATTCAAACTATTAAATCAACATGTAATTATAGTAACTAATCCTGTAATAAGTAATTCTAATTAAGCATTAGTTTCGCATTATCTTCTTGGCAAGCTTGAAGACACAGTCGAACAACCTTTTGTTAGAGTATAGACAGCTAGGCAACTTTACAGCTGGGGAAGCGGAGCTGGGTGCAGTCTACAATATATTACAGCTAATTATGATCGGGGCAGTCGGGCAGCCCATTGGCTACGCAATTTGACGGCTTTGGCAGCGCGGCTGCAATTCCAATGCGGCATTTGAGGCCAAGGCGGCAGCCAGCCCGCTGTGTGAGTCATGACGGCAACGGCGGCGTCTAATGAGCCTGGTCAGCCGCAGGCTTGGCCCGGCCGGGCTCTGGTGAAAGCACAATGCGCATATGTACTCTAATTTAAAGTCTCGAGTCGCTAATTACACGTTGCACACTCAAACTCGCACTCGCACTCACACTCACACGTGCACACTCATATTCATACTCGGAATCGCGCTCACACTCGCATTTACAGCGTACATGTTGCGCATGTGCAATGAGGATGCCTTCTCCACATTTCTGACAGGCTGCGGCTACGTGCGTGCCAAGCGGATTTCATGAGCTGCCTGCTGGGTGGGTGTGTGTGTGTGTGTGTGTGTGTGTGTATGTGTGTGTATTCACATCTGCAACGTCATCATCATCACGATGATCGGCAAGAGCAGAACTGCAACAGCAACAGCAACTGGCAGCTAGCTGCCAACCGGTTTCTGCATTTACTTTAAATGTTGCAAATATTTAAAGCGGGATTATCCACAAGTAAACCGGAGGCCTGGCCTGGTTCTGGGCCCAGTTCTGGGGCTTGTGCTCTCTCCCCCTCACCCGCCCACTCTTTCTCAACTGCGTGGCATGTAAATCGCTTGTAATTAGTTAAGAGTCTCGACGCGTCAACGCTTAAAAGGAGCAGACAATAATTGCTTATTAAAAAGAATGTTTGCTGCAACAATTTTTATGACCGCCAAGCAGCGCGAAAATTGACTGCAAATGAGGTGAGTGAACAGCGCGATAAAGAAATCAACTGGAGAATACCTTCAAACTGTGCAAAGCTTAAATTAAACAATGTGGATAACCAAAGAAACGTTTTTCAAATATTTATTGTGAATTAATTAAATTGATTTGAATATTATATAATTCTTTTAAAATTATTTTGAGGTAAAAATGTATATAATAATTTCTAAATTTGGATTTAAATCACATATATAAAAATTACCTTTCAATAAACATCAATAAATCAATCAATATTTCTAGTTTCATGTTAAGCTTTTATCAATTAATTTGGTTATCTCGCTGAAAATTAATTAATCTCAGCTTACATCTCCCCAATATCGTCGACTTATTTATGTGCTGCGTTTGCAAACTGCATCAGCAGCAGGTTCCCAGCTTAAGTTGCACATTCGACACGCCTTCACCGACGCTTTCACATGGCTGACATTTGACAGGCTCTTCGGCTGCCCCCAAAAACTGAGTATTTATGTGGATAATGTCCCGGTCTCAAGTGTAAGTGCAAGTCGCAGCCAAGACAAGACCCAAATTCCATGCGGACAATTTGTGGTTTTTCTTTATTATTTTTTTGTTGTATTAATTCAAAATTAATTGCAAATAAATTACAAAGCAATTTGTGTGTCGGGCGGTTGTTGTTGTTGTTGTTGGCAGAATTGTTGCAGTTGCTGTTGCTGCGTGTTGCTGCCGTAACTGTGGCTGTAATAGTTGTTGTGGTTGCCCCGTCAGCTGCATGCAACTTGAAATTGGCAGCGCACTTAATTATAAATTAATTATAATGCAAGTTGTACTTATGCACGTCCACGTAATGCCAATAATCATCAGGCGCTGCATTTAGGGGCGATATTATATGGCAAGTTGATTTCTTGACGTTCAGCTCATTTTTTTTTGTATTTTACCCCGCCAACACCCCCCTTCATCGCTTAGCGGGCCTTGACTTGCCTTAATTTCATTTTATTTACGCAAAAGACTGCAAATGGCAAATTGCCTTCGTCTTAACTATGGTGGTTATTAACGAAAATTATTAACATTCTTGCTGACGTTGTCGACATTTTGGCAGTTGATGTTGATTTTTGTTGTTGCTTGAAATTGCCTGCTTCAGTTGCTGCTTAATTGCATTATTATAATTGATATTATAGATATAAGCTTACTTTTAACAATATAAAGGAAATCATTTATGTAAATGCTAAAATCATAAATCAAACTTTGCAAGCCCAAAATATTGGCCTATGCTTAGTCATCCGCCAGATGCTACCGAAAATGCAGCTGTATCTTTAAATGGGAATATATCCAAATCTGTCGCCGCAAATCTGCATCTGCATCTGCAACCACGTTCAGAAACCACAAAGAGAGAGCGAAGTGAGAGAGTTGACCGAATAATTAGCTAAATTAAACAGTCGTTAGTTGGGCCGCGCAAATACTTGTACTTAATAAAACATAACGCGCGGCATATAATCATAAAAGCCTCTGCGACAAGCGAAGGCGGTGGAAATCAAGGCATCAGAGCTTTACTTATGCCCGCTGGCCACATGAGACGGGGTCTGAAACCGAAGCTAGCCGAGAGGAGACGGGAAGCGACTAGGCAATGAGCATTAAAATAAATTTAATATTGGCGACTGGAGCCGGTTGCCAGTTGCCAGTTGCAAGTTGCCAGTTGCAAGTTGCGAGCTGCAAGTTGCGCATGCGCCACGTTTTGAGCCTGAACTTGGCGGGCCTCTCATAATTTGCAACCGAGTGGCGAAGCGACGTTGTTGGTTCAACTTTGCTACACTCAATTAAATGCCCCTCGGTAACCGTGAGCCTGTGTTTTTGTTTTTTGTTTTGTTTTGTTTGTGTGCCAGCAATAGTTAAAGCCAAAAATAGCATTTAAACTCATTAATTTAACGCGTGATTATGACCATGTTTGAACGAGTACGAGTACTCGGTACGAGAGTACGAGAGCTTGTTGTTATTATTGCTGGCTGGCTGCTTTTCTGCTGCACTGTTGTTTTTGGGGTATGAAAAACGCTGCCAGAAGGCATAATATTTGTTGCTTTTATTGTTGTAACTGCTGCATTTTGTTCTTGTTTCTTTTGGCATTTATTTTGCGCTTCTTTTAGCCGCGGCCTCTGGAGTCGTACGTGGCACCAGTTCGGCCATCGCATTGATGTTTTATGCATCAGCGGGACAATATGGCCAACTAGAGTGGACCGTACACTGTGCGACACACTTAAAGGCGCTGACAATAGTAAAAAAAATAATTGCATTAAATAATATTTATATAATCTTAAAAAAGTGTTTAATCTAAATTGTTTCTTTTTGTAATCTTTTTCATTAGAATTAAAAATTTTAAATTTGGCAGTTCGGAATTTTTTCGAGTGTTGCTCGTCTGCGTCACAAATTAAATGCACATTCGCTTTGGCATAAGGTAAAACCCACGGCGACAACAACACAAACCCACAAACGGCGACTAAGCATAAAAAGATGCCACAATTGCGATAATTTTTCTATTTGTTAGCGCTGCGTTTGTGGCCCCAAAAGAAATTGGCCATGAGCGAAACGTACCTGGTTTTAAGCCAGCATTAATATTTTATGTGATTATTTGGGGCCAATGAGGGAACGGGGACGGGGACTGGGGCAGGGGACTGGGGCAGGGCAACGGCGGCTTTGTTGTTTATTCAAGCCAGCCATGCAACAGTCGCCACGGAGCTGCGCCTAAGTCGAATGAAAGAGCCAAAGTTGGAGCTGCAGTTGGAACTCGAACGCAAACTCGATAATTGCAATAAAGGCGCATTCTTTGGCCATTTAGCCGGAGGCGCTAATTCGTTTATTATGAGCAGGCCAGCTTGCTGGAGGAGCCGTTTTCATAGATGCACTCGCAGATGGCACACTAAATTCAAAAGGAAAATGCATAATTTTTTCTCTGTTTGTCTAGCGTTTTCGCTTGGGTGTGGTCCACGGCCAGGAAAAGCACAAACAATGGCAATGCGAGAAAATATACTCGTTCACTAAGTCAACAGAGTATATTGGGCTTGCAAAATGTCTGTCTTGACCCGCGTCAGATAACAATTTCTAAATATCCATATATTAAACTTCCATAACTTTATCAAAAATGAATAAATTTTAAATATCGGAAGCATTTGCGTCGTGAGTTGTCCTTGTAGATTTCTTTTATATTTAAAATATATGCATTTTTAAAAAATACTTTTGTTCTTTTATCTTAAAAAAACATTTTTTTTTTAAATTTGGAATTGAGATATATACTATACTTCAAACTTCCTATGTCATTAGATTGGATTTAAAGTTTATGCATTATTGAAAATAAATTTTGTTTTTAAATTTAAAAAAAATAAAATAATTAGGGAAAAAAATTAATTAAAACCAAGAATAGCAGCGTACGTATTGCAAACTGACAACATATTGAAAACTGACTTAATTATCGATTGATGTTCAAGCAAAACTTCCCTTATGTCAAATACAGTGCGATTAAAATTCGTATATTTTATAGATGCTGCAAGGAATCCGAGTGGTGCCAGCATTAAATTGAGCTTTGTGTGTAAATTCCTTTTAGGGTCGCCACTCGGGCAATTTGGTGGCAAACGTCTGGCAGCTGTTTTTGCTGCTGCTGCAACTAATTAAAACATACAATACCCAAATTAATTACTAAAACAGGTTAACTTGTGCGCAATAATAGTCATCTATCCACTCAGTTGGCCGGGTCAACAGCGGCCACAACCTGGCGACGTCACTTGATGCGGCTGCCAATGAAGCTCCGCCCCCCTCCCGCGCCTTCTCAGCTGCCTGCTGTTGCTGCTGTTGCTGTTGCTGTTGCTGCCTCGCCGTGGCGCCAATGAAATTTGTTTGAATAATTATTGCAGTCAACTGTGGTGGGCTGTCCCCCTGTCCCCCCCGCTCCATGGTGGCAGCACATCAATTGTTTTATTAGTTCGTACAATGCCATTGTGGGGGAGAGGGGGGTGGACAGGACAAAGGTTGGCGTATGTGCAACGCTTCAGTGTCGTGTGTCTTCTATTCAAATATTCAGCTCCACGTGCGGTATATTCACCATTCACTAATAACTATTTTACCTTAGCGACATGTGTCGTCCCAAAACCAACCAACCAACCCATCGAGCCAACAAATTTTACAGTTATCCTTGGGCGAAAAGTTCGCTCTGCTGTTTTTGGCTTGTTTACTCCGACACTGCGCATATGTCAGCTGCTCCACTCATAATTTATTGAAGCACATAAATTTCACTTAATTGGCACGGACAATATATACAAAAAAAAAAAAGGAAAGACAACAACAAGAATCACACCAGCAACAAAGTGGATATTAGCAACAAAATATTGAGAACTCTTCGTTCTCCTATGTACATTAGCTGCAATTAGCCAAAAGACTAATTGCACAGTGCCTGTCTGACATGTATACAACCTACTTATTTGCTGCCATTATCAATTAGTTGCAAGCAATTCCGTTCTTGTTATTACCTATTAGAACTTGGTTGCAGCTGGCAGCAGAAAACCAAAGCAGGAATGTTGCAGAATCGACTAACTTCAGATTGGATATTAGTTGCATTTGAAAGCTCATTTTTATATAATTCTCGATCTGTTTTTGCATTTACTGTACTTAATTGAATTTGGAATATAAAAACTTATTTGAACACCTTCACTGGACAGCGATTGCTTTGAAAACTTTCTGTAATTAATTGTTTCCTGTAAATGATTTTGTTAGACACTTATTAAAGTCTCAAAGTTATTTTGTAAGAGCTCTCAAAATGTAGCTAGATCATAAGTTTTAACTTTTGCAGTTGGATTTAATGAACTTGGCTAGCCCCTTTTTATTGGCATATTTATCAACTGGCTGTTAGCTGGAATTGGAGCTGGTTGCAGGAGTCGTCGCCCCGCGGCATCTAAGCATATTTCAAAGCCTGGCTAAATACATTTTTAATTATGATTTCGCGTTAATAATTATGACCCAAGCAACAACAAAACGAGTTGCAAGTTGCAGTTGCTGTTGCTGCCTACAACTGCTGAACCAACAACTAATTGTGGTTATATCCTACGATACCCAGCGGAGTCGAATGCTTTAAATTAATAATTGCGGAGAAAAAGGCGCAGGCGACTTTCAGGCGGTTCGCCACGTTTGCATGTGGTTGCAAAACGCGAGTGAAAAAATAATTAATGCACTTAATGTGTAATTATTTCAATTAAACGATACGTATTGCTGTCCCGGGTCCGAGTTAGCGTCCGTCAACGGGTCCTGTTCCGTAGCGTTCCATTCCGTTTAATTGCCCATCTGGTCTGGCCAACGAGGGTGAGGGGGGATTGTCCGGTATATTAAGGTCGGCCTAATTGGCGTTGGCTTGGGCCGAGCTTATGCCGCCTGCCCCCCTCCTTCTCCTCCTCACCCTGCTTGTGCTCCTCTAGCGATCATCGATAGAGCCTCCGCATATGGAGTACTGGCGAGAGCAGCCACATCAATCAGCCAGATCAGCTAAATGGCATGCCAGGCAACCGGTTTTTTGGCTGGCCAACCATTTGACTTAATTATAAAATGTCGTGCGACTGTCATTACAATAAATTTTATTTAGCCAAAGTTGTAAATTGCCAGTCGAATGTTGGACAAAAACTCTTTTGGGTCTGCCCCTAATCGCGGCATGTAAATTAATGTGGACGCGCGCAATCGCCAATATTATGTTGCCAAGCACTTAGCTCAGCAACATGTTGCCGAGGTGTGAATGCAACTGTCTTAGCAGCTGATTAGAGGTGGAAGTGGAAATATGGTATTGTAAGCGCGTGAGAAAAAATCGACCTTGACCAGTTCACGCCTCACTTTATTATATAAATATAAACTATTTGCTTATTTAAATTCAAAGAAGTGCAAGATTTAGTCACGCTTCCATCTCCAAAAGAGAGCTTGACAACATCTGCTAGCAGCATGTTGCAGCAGCAACATTTAATTGTTGCTTGGCATGGCAGCTGCTGCCGCAGCAGCGTATTCTCCTTTTTGCCTGCAATTATTGTGCGATTAGAAAGTTTTCCGCTGGCTCATATTGATATACAAATGCCGCCTAATATCTTCACATATTTTTGCATGTGGAAATGACGTTGCGTCCGCTTTCCAAGTGGGTTAATGGCATACTTATTTATTACAGCCATTTGCCGCGACTTTCCAAGCGTGCTGCAGTTACGTGCCCATTCTCTGCTCTCTCTCTCTCTCTCTCTCTCTCTCTCCTACGCTCTCTTTCTCTCTCGCCGCAGCTCTGCATTGTAGCAGGAGCCCAGCAAAGGGCAGCCTGGAGATTGGGTTGCCCACACAGGAAACACGCTTGCTGAGAGCAGGCGAAAATATGAGTACTCATACTTGGACATTTCAACAAAATGTGTGCGTGTGTGTTTTAGTTTCAATCTGCTTAGACAAAACAAATTGAGTGCTGTAAGGAAAAGCTCTTCATTTGAAATCAATGATTTGGCAGGACATCTTTCTTTAAATGTTCCGAGATAAAGTTAAACTTTTTCAAATTTGTGAAATAACTAAACTTTATTTTTTACGGAAATTGTAATTAGTTGAAATGGAAAAGCATAATTTTTTTTACTAACAAATGCAAAATATACATGTATGCAAATTCAGATCCTTGTCTGCATGTCTTCAAGTCCCACACACCATTCACAGTGCCTGGCACTGGCCACATACAATTTGATTACGTTATGTCCGGCAGCTATTTTAGATTTGATTTTCACACACATTTCGTGCTGTTCGCTCGCTCTTTGCTGCACTCCCTGTCGCCTCGAGTATTTTTCATATTTTAATTTAAATTAGAGAGAGGAGTCAGAGAGAGAGAGAGAGAGAGAGAGACACTCGTGGAGATGCGAACACTCACTGGCAGACCGTGTTTGGTGTAACTCATTCAGACTCGTGCTCGTCCCCACCCACGCTCATTCTGTGCTTAACGCGCTGATGTATGCTAATGAGCCGCATTGTGCCGGGTCCGGGTGCGGGACCGGGTCCGGGAGTCGACTCTCTAACTAGGAGCCCGTCCATAAATATGCATAATGCAATTAACAACCAAATGTAATTGCGAGCATGACAAAAAAAAAACGTAAAGTGGAGAAAAAAAAAAACAGTGACAAACCACCCGCCTGACAGTGACAGTGACTGCTACACAGTGACTGCGACCCGTCAGCTGTCACTTGGCGCCAGCAGCTGTGACTGGAGGCTTTTGCATGTGCTGTGCAGGCTGCAAGTTGTCTCTTAACCTGTTACTGTGTACATTTTAATTAGGCTATTAAACAATTGCAGAACGCATGTTAGCTGCCTTTTGCCCCCTCCATCTTCTGTCCGCTGGTTAACCAGTTTTCAGAGTGCACATTTGGCTTTTAGTTCCGTCTCAAATAGCGAATTTGTGCCAAATTTCGCATAAGAAAAGCTGCCGAAAAAATAAACAAACCGAATAAACCGTTGCGTGCCTGAGCCTGGCCAGCAACTTGAGATTTCTGTCTCCAGCAGTCTCAGTCCTTGTCTCTGTCTCTGGCTCAGTCTCCGTTTTCGCTTGGCTGATTGGGCGCACGTTTTGGCTTGTTTTGCATTTCTCTGCAAGACTTTGTCTCTTGGCTGCGTAATAAAATGTATTTTAATTTGGCTAAATGTTCAATTAAATCTAAACATGCGCCGTTCGTTGTTCACTGTCAGTGCGTAGAGCCAACCGACTGACAATAGATCAGGCCAGAAAGCATGACATGGAACCTAGGCGATCCCCATTGAATTCACATTCAAAATTTTGACAATATACAAAAAAAATAGTCCAAAAAGCCTCGACTCGATTGCATTTTTTAAGAAGAAAATTTACGGAGACTGTCAGTACAGTTTCAGTTGATCAAACAAGTGCATCGACTTAAAGCTCAAATTTATCTAATTGCTAACAATTCGATACGGCAAATTTACAAAAACTTCTTTACAAGAAATTATTTCCAAATCTATTGTTGTTTTGAATACCTCACTGTAGAAGCTGACACGACAGGACCAACACCAGGATTCAATTGTTGTTATGGCTGGCACCTCCATTCTGGCCACCATCTGTGCGGAGCGCCTGACCAAGTTTCTGACGCGCTACTCCAAGGCGCAGATGGGCAATCTGCGCTGCAGCATTCCAGTCGAAGCGAGCAGGATGAATGTGGCATCACCCACTGTTCGAGGGGTGCCCCTCGAGCGCAAGTATTCGCTGTGGCAACCGCCAGAGCACCAATTTCAAATGCCGATCCTCGAGAGGCCCAAGTCCTTAGAAAACATCTATGGGTTACCCAGGGCTCGAAATCAACCTCAGCGACGATTCTCAAGCTTAGATAGATTGAAACTTGAGAGCGCCCTTCCTGAGTTGAGTGCTCAAGGACAGCAGACTTTAAGTCAGTCGCTGGCTAATCTGCTTGCTGTTAAATCAAAGGCACCGAGAGCTTTTAAGTGTCCATCTATAAACTGAGTATTCCGTTTATAATACAAGTCAGCCAGCAGCGTGAGCCTTCTTCCACCGTCGACTGTAGTCCCATCACACCCACCACATTTACCCGTGTGTAAGCAACAGTCGATTGTGGCAGAAGGACCTCGCTGCTGCGCATTTAAAAAAAGTAATAACAATGTTTTTCGAATACATGAAGATAGAATCAGTTTTAATCAGTTGGCGTTGTCGAGTGGGTCGGAGCGTTTAAAACGTTCACAAACTTAATTTTAAAATATTAAATTTTTGGTTTGGTTTTCCTCAAAATTATTCGTTTCATCTAATCTAAATTCCGCAATGAGGAATGCACTCCCGGTTATTGCCATGCGTTCCATAACCAACTTCAAGCCAGTTAGTATACCCACGGCACATTTTCATGTCAGTGCAAGGCTTGCAAAGAAATCTGATCCGCATGCCCCAGAGAACTGTTCGGATAAACAGAAAAATTGCGAGTCGGCCAAGGCACGTCCCTGCAGCCCGACGGATTCCCCAGTTCGAACATGCAGTGAAGAGGATTGCCCCTCTGAGCCGCGCTATCCTTGTCCCGTAGGCAAGAAGATTCCTTGCGGGGCCGCCACCGATACGGCAGTAGAGTTCAAAAAGAAGGATAGGTTTGTCTCCATGTGGGGGACTATCGAGGACAGGAAGAAACAAGAGCAATCGGCACTGAACTATCCTGCCGAGTGCTGTCCAAAGTGCGAGGACGTTCCGTTCGATGTACTCTACTATCGGCCCTCAGAAAAGTGCGGCCCGTTCCAGCGCACCTGGTGGGAGTGCTGTCCCCGCATGGTGCCCAAGCGGGTCTGCTGCTGGTGTGACGCCATACCGCCGGAGACGCCGCGGCGTTGTCTGCCGCTCTGTCCGCGCTCGGCCTGCCTGCAGAAACACGCCAAACAACGCCTCGACTGCATCAACGAAAAGGGCAAGGGGTGTATGCGCTTGACGATGCCCTGCTGCCGGGTCTCCCGGATACCGCCCACATGCCAGCCCGAGCCTAGGCCAACCGGTTGTGTGAAAATCAAATGCCCATTTCCCAGCTACTCTGAATGCAATCGCATGGATCCTGCCGTTATCCACGAGCGTCCTGCCGAGTGCCGGTGCTTGAGCATGTTCGCCAAGTGTGATATGTTTCGGCATTCACTGACTATGGAAAAGATTGGGAAGAAGTTCTGCGAGTGCCCCTGCTGCAAAAAGCCCATTTAAATTATAATGGCATATTTTGCAACATAAGCAAAATTTTCAATATAATTTAAAAGGAATTTTTGCTCCTAGCTTAGCTAAGGTCTGGGGAAAAACCGACAAAAATGTGCAACTCATAAAAATTAACAAACCAATAAAAATTAAAAATTTTAAAATCTTAAATTTTAACTGGCATGAACGTGTTGAGAGCGTAGTTTATTGCCAGGAAAGTGAGGGAGTCCTCAACGATCTGAAGGATCATTATTCCAAAGACTTAACGTCTCCTAAAATCACAAGTCTATTAACAGTTCGTAGAGTTCGGTGTTTAATTATTATTTTGTATTTGTTTTTTAGGTTATATCTAAATAGCCCCTGTAAGTAATGTTTACATGACTCAGTCTTTTTTCGGTTCTGTACTTTAGATGTCACTCTCGGCAAATTAAATTTAAGTTTTTAAGTAACTTTTCGCATTTCAAAATTGTTCGTCACCGACAAGTAATGTCCCGCCTGTTAGGGATCACTCATTGGATACACTCCGCCTGCCGTTGCGCCCTACGTCCATCACCATGGATGATTGTCATGCGGTGTGCTACCTCAGAGCATAGTTGTCCAGGCGATAGTGCAGATCTCGGCTCTGAGGGAATATCGCATTTCGAAGAACATCCGAATGAGAATAGGATCGGATGTTCAGATGATGTTACGAACGAAAATCGTAACAAGGAAAGCAATGCTGAAACACCAAATGTCGATTTCAACACGAACAGCGACGATCTGGAGCTAGACAATGAGCCAACGGTGGTGGTCGATCAGCTGAACCCCACAAGCGGTGGCGAGGACCTGGATCAGCAGTTGAATGAGAACGTAACGACGGTGCCAGGTACCAAATGGGCATCCAAAAGTTTAATCGGCGTAGTGGGTTGCGAGAACTTAATTAGTTGTGATACTTGCGAAGACCTGGAAAAATATGCATTACATGAAGCCAGGACGGCTTTTGCAATTTCTGATCGGTCTGAAGACAGTGCAGAAAATGCGACTAAATGAATTGTATGATTTGTTAAAAGATCGTAGCATTGCAAGAGGAGAAAGCCGCACACACAGCATCCTCTCCGGATATAAAACAGAAACAGAACAGAGAATAAATCTCCCGAAAAATCCCCCATGATTTCTCCACCATTTCCAAAGACAGATAAACTTGATTCAACAATACGTCCTTATAGGCCTTTTCAGACCATTGAGGTGCCAGTATCACCTCAGGACAGAAAAGAAACGGCAAAACCAAACCGTGATTCGGACAAAGTCAAAAGCGTTGAAGCCGACCAATTATCGAAATATTTGAATGCGAATAAGAATAAATGTGGCCAAACTGAAGTAGAGGCGGATATGAGGGATCCCGATTCCAAACAGTTAATGCGCTACGCTCTTCTCCGTGCACTTTACCGATTAGAGTCAGGAGACACTAATTTTACAGCTAAGATTATTTTCAGAGAACCCTAGGCGCAAGAGAAATAAATTTCTAGCTTTTATGTCCTTTATTGTCTTGGTATCATTTGTTTCACTTTCCTTGCTATGCCTGAAAGGAGCTGCTACAGATAAGTTCCAGAGCAATCAATGGTGATAGGCAATGGGGACTATCTCCAACGGACAATCACAGGACAATCAATGGTTATAGACATCAAGGACTATCGCCATAGATTGCTCTGTGCATTGTCTGAGCTAGCAGTATGAAGCTTGAATTCCCAAGTTTTTACGTCTATTCTGCAGTCGGAGAACCTCGCACATGGACGCCTTTTCTACAGGGCACTCTCGGTCACGCAACGGCCGATGCCTTTTACGCGTGTCCGAGAAACAGGGATAGGGTGCGCGTAGCCTTGTGCATGGGACACGAATTTTAATCGGCTTGCATTTCACATCGCATAACGCCGGCTTGCAGCAAGGCCAATGGATCTTGCAGCATTTCTCTAATGGGTCCACTGATCGTGTGTCGCAGACGTGTCGCATACGTGCATAGTCAAACGTGCACGTTATCTTAGGACAGATCTCCTTTACCCGTTTTTGCACTTCCGGCGGCTGAATTCCATCCAGGCAGCAGACCTTTTTGAGGCGCTCCCTTACCGGGGGACACTCCACCCAGGTGCGCTGGAAGCATCTGCATTTGTTTGACGGCCTGTAGTACATTTCATCGAAGCGCGGCAACATCCCCTTGCAGTAAAGTTGCTCGTGCGGCTGACAGGGCGGCTGCCACATCGATCGGAAGGGAACCCTCTTCTTTGGTTTCTTGGCGCTCGTTTTCTTGACTGGCATACAGCCACGGGTTTTGCGGGAAACGCAGCACTTGGGCTCCAGTAAATTCTGCCTTCTCTGATAAAGAAGGTTTTTGTCCAATGGCAGCTGTAGATCAATAATAGCTTGTGCTGCGCTGCACCGATCTTGCACGTTGTAGCAATCTGGATCGTTTGGTAAGCAGGGTGGATCAGGGAAATCGGACCTAGTCGAGAAACTGCGAATTTTATGCGCCCCACCACGGACGCACCCCGGTCGAATGAGCGAAGACAATTTAGAGGACAATTTCAATTTGAAATGCATTGCCAAAAAAAATTTTGAATTTTGAATTGCTAAATGTGTGTTAGCAAATGCCTACATAGAGAAAAGTAAGCTACAAACATTATATGATGTAAATTCCATGATGTGTTTGCTGTCCACGTAGCGAACCCAATCGAGACATTCCCTAGAAAAGTGGACGACTTCGATTTCTGTACGTACAGCAATTGACAGCAGCGTCCGTGCAGCTCTTTAATATGCCATGGTTGCGACGATGGATCCTCCAAATTTCGCAGAGGGAGGGCCTAACATTGCAGGCACACTCTGTGGGACAGTACCTCTGAATGCACTTGGCATCGCATTCTGAGAAGCTGGGAAATGGCGGCGGTATCTTCTTGCAATCTGTAGCGTCCCTCACAATGTGGCACTTTAGTTTTTGTTTTGATCTCATGCGCGTTTGCCTGCACAACAATTCCATCTGAAAAGCGTGCTTGTCGAGCTTGGTCAACGGTGGCTTTGGCGCAAGTCGCCTCCGTCGCGCTACCGGATAATGCTCCTTGTCGGGGCAACAGATCTTTTTAGGCCGCAGCCAAATCATTGGGCACTCGGGCCATGTGCGCTGATAACGACGCGTCTTATCCGAGGGTTCATATAAGCAGACATCGCTTCTTACCAAGTCACAGATGGGATCCTTTGGTCTTGATAAGTCCCACAAGTGCTGTGGATATTGCTCCGTCAATACGGCAGATTTATTTATCTTCTTGTAACAAAGATTCGGGAATGGTTTCAGCTTGCAAATCATTTTTTTTTGTGTGCATTCAGTCGTCGCAGCGTCGCGCATTTTGCAGCACTGTCCGGGGTTGACGTCATATTTGCCCCAGTAATAGCAGCAACGGGGCTGTCTGATCAATATTTTAGACAATGCCGCTGCTCGCTGTAAGAGCTTTGATGTTGAAAATGGACTTTTGCACATTTTTGAAATTTACAATTTATTTTACTGTGCCAAAAAACATCAAAAACTTGAAATAAAGCAAAACAGCTTCAAACCATTTTCAAAATAGTTATATTTTTGGGTACCATTTTGTTAAATGTCACCTTGTACAACATTAAAAATAAATAAAACCATTCTTTAATCTTCCTTTAATCTTGCTGTCAGAGTTCCTTTTTTCCCGTTTTAGAGAAGTTTTTCTATGACCCTAAGTATATTATTTAAGAATTATTATCAACATTCATTATCGAATATAAAACGCTTAAACCGTATTAACTAATAAACGGTACTTATGATTGTTTCCTTAAAGCAACGACACATAATTGTTTAGCCCCACAACCCAAAATACAATTAAACAGCAAAATGTATTGACTGTATAAATTTTTTAATTAAATACATATTTTTCGACAATTTATTTGCTGCGCAGGGTAATTAATTTATTTGTGACACTAGGATTAGGATTTCCTGTTGCGGTAATATTCCCAAACAGAGCACATAGATGGTGTTTTCAGGCAATTGCATTCGACGGGTGGCGCTATAGGCAAAGGATCCATTAAGCATTCTGAGAAGGCAGGATACTTGGTTAAACGCTTGCGGCACTTCGCGGGCTTCCTTGCAGATCTCTTGCATTTGGGTGGAACTATGCCGGGCTTGCAAAAAGGCATAGTCATACGTGGACAAACCGTCTTAATCATTGGCTTGCAGACCGCCAACTCCAGCTTCGGGGAACCGAGCGTGCAGGGATTTTGATCACACATGGAGTGCGAACGTTTCACACGAGCGAACTTTCGGCGCTTGTACTGAACGGGCTTACAGGTGCACTTCATCTTCATTTTGCGGCGCTTCATCACACACTTGATCCAAGTGCGGGCGTACTTTCGCTTCAGCTTATCAGTTGGCCTGTAGTGTTTCAAGTCAGCGCGTGGCGCGTCCCATGCACAGGGGTCCCCAAGGCATTTCTTTTTTGCATCAATAAATGAATCCAATAAGAACTCTGGATCAGTGCGACACTTGTACTCGGTGCGACGCAAGGACTGCCAGCACGGATGTTTGTTCTTGAATGGATCCGGTTTCTTCATCTTCTTGAGGTTTTTCCGGGGCCCTGAGATTGCATAGGACTTAACGCAATCTTCGCAGGTTTCCGCACCATATAGTGTGTTTATGCAACGCTGGGAGCCTAGGACACTATTCAGGCTGACTGCCGAAAAAATGTTTGAGCTTATCCGAACCAGCGTAAGCGGCAGTGGCGCAAGGGCCTTTCCCAAAGACAGCATTGTCAAATTAGATAAGTTTTTAAGTCAAAAAAATTTTAAGAAAATTCGTGTTAAAAAAGATTTACAAAAATTTTAAATTTACAGAATTTTCATATTGTTATTTTTCCGAAATTACCCATTCCCCAGAACGCCCTGTTGAAAACTGAATATTGCTAAAGCGAGCACATAAGCATCATCAAAAAATCAGTTATAGTAAAAGTCAAGGCCGCCTGATTATTTTGAAAATCATTTTATTTGAGTCCTCAGTGTAGCAGCCATTAAAGCTGTTCTAAAAGTGGATAAATTTTTCCCTCCCATTCACAAATATTGGTATATTTTGTTTAATATATTTAATGCTGTTAGCTAATCTTATTTTGAACTGGACCATGTCCGAGCAGAACACCGATCCTGTATTATCCTTGGTTGTCCATGCGCTTCGGTAAAAGTGTTTTTAGTATGACTAGCTTAGTTGCGTATCTCCCAGCAGACTTTTTCTAATATTGACGAATTAGTGCCAGGCAAATATTTTGGATTCTTCTCATGAGACTTTCACAATTATTGATTATATATTTACTCTTTTTCACTCATTTATCTAAAATAAAATTGGTTACAAAAAAAAGCATACAATGGTATATTTGGTTTTATAAATTTAATAAAATGTGTTATCTGTTATAAGTTAAGCTCTTGGCCTTGTTTAGAAATATGTTCCCTTAGCTACGATTTCTGAACGGATGCCAAATGGGCTTCCTCTGCGTTTTGTTCAAACGCTGTGGTATAAAATCTCTTGGTATTGAATCGTCTCCTTCCCTTAACAATTTTGGCTTACTGTAACGCGATCGATAAAATTGTTGATCGTAATTAAGAGGCTTCGCTTTAGAAGACAGTTCAGACTGACGAGCATGCTTCCGTAGCTCCGCGCAGTTATTCTCCAAATAAGTCGAATTAACCGTCAGGTGAAGTCTCCGTCTTCCTCTCATAAAAACTTCACATAACTTATTTACTGATTGCATATTTACTTTTGGAATTTTGTCGCAAGTTTATTTTATTAGAATAAAAAATAAATCATTTTCGAGCCTAATTTGATGAACTAAATTTGTGATACAAATCCAACGATATGTTAAATATAAACGAACGCCTGAACACTTTCATATTACTTTATGATCAAAGCAACAGAGGTTGCTCTGTTTTCATGCAACAAAACCGATAGGCCATTTAGGATTAAGAATGTAAAAATATTTAGCAAATTTTTAAAGGTACTTCTTATTATATGTCTCTCATTTTGAAATTTCTATTATTTTACTCTAAATGTCGCCTATTTGTCCAGTTTTAAACAGTCGCACTCGCTTGGTGATTTTGGGGGATTTGGCTTTCTCTTGCACTCCGAGTAGCTGGGATAGGGTGCGACCTTTTTTCTGCACTCTTGGGGCTTGCGAGTGCGCTTACAGCTGGGCTTAAGTTTGTCTTTGGAGTTGCACTTTGGCGGCTTATTGCCACAGGAGGCGTTCTTGCTACACATTCGGAGTGCAGTTGGGCACTTGCGGTGGTATAGCAGATTTGAACGAATAGCCACATCAGATTTTGTAGCATTTTTGTTAAATTTTGTGTTAGTCTATCTTTCCAAATGTAAAATGACGATATGGACTACTAGTATATGTTATATTGTTAAGGCAAAGTAGACTTTTAACGATTAACGACACTTAATATTTTTTTTTATTTTATTTAATTTTTTTAATCTTTTATACAACAGATACTGAATATTGGCTGTTTTTACTCGTTGTTGGGGGCCGAACTCCATAAAATTTTCCAAATTTTTCAATATAACTATAATTTGATGTATAGGCCTTTTTCGGCTAATTTTAAAGGGTTTCGCGGAACGTGAAAGTAAATCCTAAGCTTCGCCGCAACTCTTGACAGGCTTCTGACCTCGGGCGAGGCGTCGGCGCAGTACTACCCAGGCATCGCAGAGAGCTGCTTCGTTCAGGCAACCACACTCGATTGGTGGTGTTGGGATGGCGTCATCCTTTTGGCATTCGGAAAAACTGGGATACGGTGCCTTGATTTTATCGCAGTTTCCGAGAGATGGGAAAGCGCTTTTGCATTTTGGTGGCCTACGACCGACTCGGCAACAGGGATTGGGAATATACATGCATTTCGACTTTGTGGGGGGAGTCGGTCTTTCGAAAGTTTGTTGCCGCTTGCGACGCTTAATCTTGGGACGCAACATCGTGTCCTGAATGCACACCTTTTTGGGCTTAACAATAATGCGTGGGCACTCGTTCCATGTTTGTTGATATTTGCGCTTCTTTTTATCAGATATCCGATAATACTTCATGTCGTAACGAAGATCCATCACACATATGTCAGGCTCACAGTTTTCCAGCTTCCACATAGACACCATGGGAGATTGCGCGACCTTCTTTTTTTGTACGTAAGGCTTTTTCTTTGGCCCACATGGGTATTCCCTAAGCACCATTCCACACGTGGAACCAGATGGTGGCTTACATTGGCTATCCTTCGAATATTGGCGGAATTGAGGACTTGCCAAGAAAATGGATCGCATCTTAGCTATGCTACGCATGTTACTAAGGCCACATCCCCGAGGAACTGAGAACATATTCTTAACCAAAATGTTTACTTGTATTTTAAAACTTTTTTTCTGTAAAATTTAAAAGCCTAAAATTATATTAAACTTTTTTTTGTTTTCCGAATATTATGCCCAACCAACAAATCTGATCTAACTATTTTGAGGTGCACACAACTACTGAGAAAGATAAAAGCCAAAACTACTGAGAAAGACAAAATGACAATTATGACAATTGTCGATTGTAGGCATGACGCCTACTAAGTTTCAATAATAAGCTCTTGAAGAAAAAGAAAAAGTACAAGTCGAAATTACATAAGTTCAACGAGGTTTGAAATCATATTTGTAATATTGTTCAATCCATTTGACCACATTCTATTAATTGTGTTACCTTAACTGATTTCGATTTGATACTAGTCCTCGCATATGAGCTACCCTGTAAATCGCATTTGAAGACAGACGATAAAACAATATTGAAAGTAAATGTGTCCCATAAATGTATCCTATAAATTTATCCTATAAATCATCCTATAAATTTATCCAATAAATTAAGCGCTGTTTGCTAAGCATCAGTAATCTATCTGAAAAAACTGCATATACTTAGCTTTACATCAGAAGAATATTTAGTATTTTATTTAGTATTAGTGTTTTATTATTAGTATTTATATTTATTTAAACTAAATCGTGTTTGAAAATTTTAATTATCAGAAAAATTAATCTTGGAAGTTTTATTTATGTCCAACTGCCGCTCGGAGAGACAGGCGGCCGGCATTTTAAAGAGCAAGAGTCCGGATCACATTCGAGGGTTTCTCTTCCGTTTGATTTCTGCAAGAGGTCTCACTTGCAGCGTTTGCATTTTCTTCTCTTTTCTGTCTGGAGATCTCATTAACCATGTCAAAGAATATTTCTTCATATTGCTTTCTGGAAATAAAAGCTCTATGTATGACCGGTTTTTCCATTTGCTTTCTGCATATAATATACTGAATTGTACTGGCGGGCTTTTCTTCCCTTTCTTTGCTGCCTATAATCTCATTTCTATTGCTGGATAGAGTATCTCTCCATTTATAGCTACTGGCTTTTCTGCTGGTTGCTTTCTGCACGAGACGTCTCCGTTCATAATGAATAGCTTTTATTTTCTTTGCTGCAAAAATGTCACTTAAGGCGATAGGTTTTTCTTCCTTCAGTTTCCAAAGACTTCAATGTTTTTTTCCTCTTAGTTTTCTGCTCAGGATCTCGAGGAATTTTTCTTCCTTCTGTTTTCTACCAAAGTTTTCAATGGAATTATTTTCTTTTTGTTTTCTGCTGAGGATCTCGATGGGTTTTTTTCCCATTGTTTTCTGCCAAAGTTTTCAATGAAATTTTCCTCTTTTTGTTCCTTTGTTTCCTACCAAAGACTTCAATGGGCTTTTCCTCTCTTAGTTTTCTGCTCAGATTAACGAGGGGGTTTTCTTCCCTTTGTTTTCTACCAACGTTTTCAATGGAATTTTCCTCTCTTAGTTTTCTGCTCAGGATCCCGATGGGTTTTTCTTCCCTTTGCCACCAAAGACTTCAATGGACTTTTCCTCTTAGTTTTCTGATCAGGATCTCGAGGGGTTTTTCTTCCCTTTGTTTTTAACCAAAGTTTTCATTGGAATTTTCCTCTGTTTGTTTTCTACCGAGGATCTCGAAAGGTTTTTCTTCCTCTTGTTTGCAACCAAAGTTTTCAATGGAATTATCTTCTTTTTGTTTTCTGCTGAGTATCTCGAGGGGTTTTTCTTCCCTTTGTTTCCTACCAAAGACTTCAATGGGCTTTTCCTCTCTTAGTTTTCTGCTCAGATTAACGAGGGGGTTTTCTTCCCTTTGTTTTCTACCAACGTT